>JAGFNQ010003284.1:0-29086 GCA_024364735.1 Boesenbergia rotunda
AACTTCGATATTGAAAACGTCACTGGATAAATCTAACGTGTAGATGCCATTGCACAAAGTTCCATTCCCATAAAGAACGCATTTAAAGTTATGTAACAACAATTGTTACTAAAAGTTAAATGATAACCCTTTTCATTTAAGCATGAAATAGATACAATGTTCTTTATTAACGAAGGAACGAAATAACAATTATCCAATTCTAAGACACGTCCAGTGGGGAGCTTTAGCAAATATGTTCCGATGGCAACAGCAGCAATCTTTGCTCCGTTTCCAACTCGCAAATTCGCTTCTCCTTTGACGAGTCTTCTTCTATTCCTTAGCCCCAGTATGTCATTACATATATGTGAGCTACACCCAGTATCAAGTACCCAAGTGTTTGAGGAAATAGAGTGGCATTCAATAACGAAGATACTTGAAGAGGATGGGGCATCGGATGCCTTCTCTTTCAAGGACTCAAGATAAATCTTGCAGTTCCTTCGCAAGTGACCCTCCTTGCCACAGTGATGGCAAGTGCCTTTTAGGGTATTTTCAGTCTTTTTGGCCTTTTTCTCCTTTCCCTTATTCTGTTCTTTGGCCTTCCTCTTAGAACCTTTCTTCGAGGAACCAACTAACAGTACCGTCTTTAGATCCTGCTTCACAGAAGGCTTTAAAGTCTTCAGCAGGTTGAGCAACTCAGGAAACTGGTCCGGAGTTGCACTTTCGGGAGGACGGTTGGGAAGTTGATCTTCAAGGACATTAGCAAGCTTCTTTGCCTTGAGGACTGTCCTCAGGTTTCGAAGCCGATCCATGAAGTTCGGCCCAGTTAGTTTATTGGTGTTCAAAATGGAACGCAAGTTTAGAGAAGACATGATCGAGTGATTATCCTAGAAATACAAATTGAGATTATGTGAGAAGAATGATTAAAGAATGTATCATCATACATAAATTAAATCCTATTTATTTTACGAATTGAGTCACCCTTATTATCAATTCGGGAGATCGTAGGAACATCTCCAAATAGGTTGATATCCAACCATAGATAAGAACCACCATGGCTGTGGCCATCAAGTTTTTCTTAGCTATGAAGGTAGGTAATTATACCGATTACATATCATATATATGTAACTATCACTTTATGCTATCAACTAATTGAATGTTTGCATAAATCATTGGGTTGTTAACTCATTAACAAGTATGCAACATTATACATAGCACCCAACTGCAGCTCTCTTTACATCGACCTTGGCTGTGGCACAACAAATCGATGTTCCAAGCTTAAGGCTGACCCATTAATCAAGAAATAGTTTTAATATGGTTGGAGCTCATTCAACCGTTTAGTCAGGCTTGGATGTGTCCAACAACCAAAACTAAGGATTGACCTCTGACTCCAACTATATTATACATAAACTAATTCCATGGTTTGAACATGTTGAGGTTCAAGCTGGGCATGGATGTGTCCATCAACCCAAACGAGAAACAAAACTCCGATTCTAACCATATTAATGGAAGGTGTTGGCCTTAATATTTTGTAAGGGGTTTTGGGTCTCATCCTTTATTTTCTAAGCACATTCATGACATATAATTATGTCATGACTAACGATTTCCTTAATAAAGTATGTATGTGACTTAATTTATCAAGTCTCATTAATTGAATTAGGAACCGGATTTCCTAATTCTAATTTCATACTTTATTGAAGGAATTGTTTTGGGAAACAATTTCCTAAATTGTCATAATCAATTTCGGAAATAATATGTTTAAGACTTTGATTTCTCTAAATCAAATCTTATTAAATTAAGAGATAGATTCCCTTAATTCAACCACATATTATTTTCAGGAAAATCTCATTTAAGAAAGCTCTATAGGAAACCATTTTCCTAATTAATTTTGGAGACAACAATATGTAAGAGCATCACCTCTTAAATCATATTTTATTCATGGATTTAATTAATTACAATAAATTGTTTTCTAAGGGTGGCTCCCCGAGGCTCAGATACCCAAAGAAAAGTAATTTGTCGTAAATCCAATTTGGTCCGCTTCGGAAGCGCAACCAAATTAAACATGACAATTTCATTTAAAATTGGGAAATTAAATTACAACAACTAACTTTAAATTGGACGGCTCCCCGAGGCTCAATCCAAAATAAAGAATTTTGTTGTCAATTTAAAAACCAATTCAAATTTAATTGTCAATTAATTGTCCATAAATTTGTCTAGACTTTCTTGAAAGAAAGTGCCCAAAATTGCGAGATTTCGTAATAGGTTTTCAGAATAATTGTAAGTTTCTGGTACAAAGAAAACTTACATATTCCCAAAGTTGAAAATTTTCTAAAATAGAAAATTTCCAAGATTGGAAAGTTTCCAAAGATGGGAAGTTTTCACAATTATTATAAAATTTCAGAAACTAGGAAATTTCAAACGTTTGCGAAATTTCATGAGGATTTCCAAACTTTGAAATTCCTAAATCTAAAATTTATTATAATTGGAAAGTTTCCATAATTGAAAAATTTTCCAAAATTGAGATCATGACAAAGTTTTCCGCAAAATAATTTTATGATTATGTCGAACACTAACCGGCTCTGATACCACTGTTGGGACCGGGTGCATGTCGACAAGGATATGGGTTCGTAAAATTTTAAATTTTTACGTGCAGCGGAAGAATTAGCATAAAATAATTTTCTAAATTATTTTAACCACGTATCTAGCATGCAACCTTATGATGTGTTGACATAATCATAAATTAAAATTTTGCGGAAAAGTAAACTAATTTACTAAGTACCTCTCGTAACTCGAAGTAAGGGACGAGATCCAACCGTATCGTCCCTTGGAAGCTCCGCGCTCTATTCGCGTCCACGCCGAGTTCTCTTCGGGATGACTTCGCAAAGTCACGAGTTTTGTGCCGACGAGAACTACTAGATTCTCTAAAGGCACAACTAGAAGTTCAAGAGAAAAGATAGGAAGCTCACCACCAAGAATCGGAATCCAAATTCCGGGAAGGAAGGAGAGGTGATCCGCTTCTTCTTCTTCTTGGTTGGCTTCTCCTTCTTCTTGATGGCTCACGGCAACCACTTGGAGAAGATGGAGTGCCGGCCCTAGGGTTTGCAAAGGGGCGCCGGCCCTAGGATGCCCTAAGGGGCGCCGGCCCTAAGGGGGAAGAGAGAAGAGAGAATAAGAGAGAGGGAGAGAAATAAATCTCTTGATAGCTCTATCGATTAGGAATCCAAGGCTTGCCTTTGGTTCCTTTTTATAGTGGCCTCTTCCTTGCCAAGTCTCTCTTATAACGGAATTAACGGAATTAGTTATCATAAGAAATTTATCTTATAAAATTTCTTATGACTTATTCCGTTATGCCTAGTTTTATTATAACTAACTTTATAATAAAACAAATTCTCTTAACGGAATTTTCATAACAAATTTATCCTATAAATTCTCTTATGAATTATTCCGTTTAAACCAAGTTTTATTATAACTAACTTTATAATAAAACAAATATATCTCTCCTTTTATTATGGAATAAATTTTACAAGAAATTTATAAACTTTCTTATTATGGAAAAATCAATTCATAATTGATTTTATACAATTAAAATAAACCATTCCATGGATCATTTTAATTTCCATAAAAGAATAAATTTCTATAAATTTATTTATATAAATTTCTTTATACAAAAATTTATTTATCCATAATTTATAAAACAAATCGCGCTAGATTTATTTTATTAATTAAACCAATTAAATTGGTTTATCTCCTTTTTAATGGCCGGCCAAACCAAGAGGGTGGACACCCTCTTTGGCTGGCCAAACCGAGCCGATCCCATTACGAATTAAACTCATTTAATTCGCCCAATAAGCCTTCAAAAGACTTAGTCATTTTAGCTTCCATTGCGCCTCTGATAAATTCAGATTCGACTTAATTCTCTTGATTGGAAAATTCAATTTTCAACTCATTTTAAATCCCTCGGATTACTCGTAGTGCGTGTGACTAAATAGGCTTTCGATTTATGTTGGCCGTCTATAATCAACTAATTATAGAACGATCATGAGTGGCACCTAGTAGTACATCATGACCCCCAATTAATCAAAAGATCAACGGTTTGACCTCAGAAGTAATTCCAAAACCCTTCAGCAGCTCTAATGAATTGTGCCCCATTCCCTTCACCATCTTATACCCACTTGGTTCAGGACACGGTCTATTTGTGTCAGTCCCCACTAGGCTGACTACGTCACACCTAGCCCAAGTAGTGTCTTTCTCGTCCTTTGGATTTCTAATTACTCTCATGTATTTAAGAGACTCGCACTCTAAACATGATATACTCTGGCCAGAGGTTTTGAGTAACAATCCGATGATAGACCTGAGTATACATCTCCTCGCAAGGAGTGGTGAATCCTTTGTAGGCTGTTCAAACATCTTCGGGCACTTCGGCTTATACCCAATCATCCTGGGTCCACACCTCCTTGGAGATGCTTGCTTAAGATGTTAAAGTATAAGTCTCCATGACCAAGATGACTTGAACACCGCAAGTCAAAGGAACATCGCACTTAAGCTGCAGCAAGAACTTCATTGACATATCTATATAGATAACCATATGAAGTTTTACAGCTAGTCACTCCAATGAACTAGTTCCCTTAACTAGCATCCATGTTTATCTCCGGACATCCCAATGTCACCAGCCAGTGAGAATCAGCTGATTAGAGAATAACCCATGCTAGTCTCAACAGAATTGATAGTGTCCGTTTTTATCAATTCATCGACTAGGGATATTTTCAATACTTCACATTTGCACATTTAGAGATAATCACAAGTTGTGATCCCATCACAAATTCTCTTATGTTGTGAGTTGTATTGCGGACATTCAGTAGATGAGTTTAAGATCCCAATTAAATACACAAACATGTATACTCAAATAGTGAATTATCATTTATTAAAATAAATGTTTACAATCATAAGGCGATTGCCTTAGGACACTTCTCTCATATCACTAACATTTTCCTCCTCCTCTTCGTCTTCTTCCGTTTTCTCTGGCACGCACGAAGAGGGCGCCCTAATCTTCCTCCCCTTCTCCTCCTTCTCCGGCGCACACGAGCAGAGCACGCCCTCGCGCTGAGCCATAGCCGACTGCTGACGCCGTCGCATCTCCCCGTCGTCGTCGCGCCCTTCTTCCTCCTCTTCACTTTGCGCGAACAAACATGCAAGCGCTTTGCCTTGCGTGGAAACCCTAGCCGATCATCGACTGAGCCTTTTCGATTTCGGCTGAGATTTCACCTTTGCATTCCCTTGGGTTTGGTTAACATCTAAAGGGTACAATCTATTCCTAATCTCTGATTCTGATCGTCAGATCCATTTTCAAGCTGTGGTGTTAGTTCTGTGCTCAGTGCTTGCTGAATTTGTGCCCAATCTGTCTGAATCAAAGCTATACCGGCGAGCTATAGCAGGTAAGAGTATTACCTAGGTCTGATCTTTGGTGTTTAATATTTCATGCTTTGATGTTACAGAATATTGGCTGGTTTCTCCGTAAGAAATGTCCCAATGTCCATAACTTGAACTGCAACTATTGTGACTAAATCTTAGACCATGGCCTAGGCACGTATCTGGACTTTCAAACTTGATCTCCTTGAGCTTCAAGAAGAGCAATGCTATCACTGCTGATGGAGTGAGAGCTTTTACCAACTTAGTTAACTTGGCAAATTTGGACCTTGAGAGATGCTTAAAGATTCATGGAGGTCTTGTACATTTAAAAGGTCTCATAAGCTTAAAGGAGCTGCAATTGTCATGTTATAAAAGTATTGATGCTGCAATTAATTAATATGTTGATTAATTAATTAATTGATAGGTGTGTTAATGATTGATACTTAATAGACTCAAGAGTTAAGTTTAAATTAAGTATATGTTATAGTTGGAATTTGACCTAATCATGGTGAGTATCTTGTTTAGCTAATTTAGTAATTTGTTATAGATAGCTAAACTATATCCTTGATCCAGGACCTTGATTCGGATTTGTTTCAGTTGATCGTGGAAGGTTCTCTTTGTTTGCGAATTCTACAAATAAAGGCGGGTACTTCTCCTTTGTACTCAAGTAGTTCTTTTACCTTAAAGCATGACTAGTTATGTCTTATAGGTTGCTTGACCTTGTTCTTTGTCGTATTTAAAACATCGCCGTTGAAACTTATTCTTCGTTGATCTTTGAGTATTCCAAATTCGTATCTGTACAGTCCCTGTTGGTTTTCTGTTCCGTAAAGTGCCGCTTGTACGCGAGTACTTAGAAGTTCATTAAACACAGATAGGTTTATTTGGCATTAGAAATTCCCTACCTAGTAGTGTAGGTGCATAATCGTTGGTTTTCGGTTTCTGATTGGTTGTATCGATGCATGTTTTACTTGTTGGATTTTTATTGCATCGTTGTTTCTCCGGTTGTTCGTGCATCGTATATCATGCACCATACTTGCACGTTGCATACTAACGACTGTTAGCTTACATTTGGTTAAGCCGTCGTTAGTCATATTGTTGCTCGATTCACTCAACCACATGTTGCCATGGTAGTGGTTAGAGTGCGAGTGTTTGTCCTATCATGCCAGACAGTGACACCCTCACCGTTATTTTAGAGGGATGAGCTGTTGGTGGCTCACCCTCACCGTTGTTTATAGAGGGATATTGCAGCTGTATAGCTCCCCCTATGTATAGGGGTTGGAGTGTAGACTCCCCAGCATTCTGTCCACTCAACCACGCCTTGTGTGGTATTATTGTTGTTGTCGGTTATTGTTGTTGTTGGAGTGGTACAGTTGTCACAGCCCTACCCACTCGGTCACACAGATGGGATGTGTTGACGGCTTGACTGGCGTCAGGGGTGACACATGTCGTTGCATCATGTGCATACGTATTTCTTTTATGCATTTGTTTGTGTTTGATGCACTTATATGAGCTATGATTGTTGCATATGTATGACATGCATGTCTATCTTGATATTATTGTTGTTGAGTTGTTCTATACCTGCTTAGTCGTTATTCGGATTTTATACCACGTCGTATTATATATGTTATGCATGATTAGGTAAATCTGATATTTCTTATGGACTGTACCTTTTGATTCTCTACTTCGTTATCTTATTTATGCCATGCTTATTGTCTACTCATATACCCGCAGAGTCCGCCCGGACTCACCACCCCTGCTTCCCTTTTTGTTGTTTCAGATAGCAGGTAGTGGTATTGCTTGGAGCCAGGAGATGATCCAGTTGCCAGTCCCTCAGTCCTTCAGTTTCACCGGGTGATTTTGGTTTGGAGTTGTTTCAGAGTTAGTTCACCGTAGTTTCCTTGTTTCCGCATTTTGTATTATTTCTGGTATGGTCTTGATAAGAAAATTATAGTCATGTCTTATTGGTCGGGTTTATTCGTTGTGGAGTTTCTTATTAAGTTGTGTTTTCTTTTATGCCTAAGATGGTTGAGCCACCCGTTAAATTATTATAAACTGCGTGGTTGTGTGTCTTTTATATATTGTTGTGATGCTAGCCGCATGTGGCTAAGCTATATATGTGAAATAGTATGTATTATTGCCCCATATTGTTCGCCGTACAGGGGAAATGCTGCCCGATTTTCGAGGAAACATGTGCCTCTGGGGGCATGACAATTTTTTTTAAATACGTCATAGTTGGGAATCGAACCGCGGATATATGAGTTAACGACTAATTATCCTACCACACGGTCTCTCAACCCCTTTGGCGGCCAAATCAACATTTGGCGACCCAACAACCTGGCCCCTCGGGCCCAACAACTTGGCGGCCAAATCAACATTTGGCGGCCCAACTATGTCGTCGACCAACAACCGATGTCGACGACCAACAACCGTGTCGTTACTCACAAGGTCTTTCCACCCCTGGCCAGTGAATTTTTACCTTCCTCAGGATTCGAACTTTAGACCTCCAGGATAAGTACTAGAGTTTATGAATCCTGATACCAATTGAGTTGTAGCTCAATTGGTATCAGGATTCATAAACTCTAGTACTTATCCTGGAGGTCTAGAATTCGAATCCTGAGGAAGGCAAAAATTCACTGGCCAGGGGTGGAAAGACCTTGTGAGTAACGACACGGTTGTTGGTCATCGACATCGGTTGTTGGTCGACGACATAGTTGGGCCGCCAAATGTTGATTTGGCCGCCAGGTTGTTGGGCCCGAGGGGCCAGGTTATTGGGCCGCCAAATGTTGATTTGGCCGCCAAAGGGGTTGAGAGACCGTGTCGTTACAACAAACCTCTTACAATGTTTGATAGCAAAATATAAAGAAGAAAAAGAAAATAGAGTATTGCAATCGCATCTTTGGTGGTAGTTGTGTGTTGTATGGAATACGAGCTCCTCATCTCCTTTTATAGCCTCTGGTATAGTGTTGATGTGGCACATTTGGTTGACCGAAAACTACCGATGACAGGTTGATCTCATCCATTGGATGATCTTCACTCATCCTGTCTCTAGTGTGTCATCCTTTTGATTGCTAGTCAACTAGAGCCTGATCAACTCAGATTAATTCTTTTGGATCGCTTGCCACTTGTCATTCTGTCGTCTGATGCCACTTATATTGGATATGCGTTGTTGGATCATCTTCTATGTGGCTTCCAATAGTCCGATTGTGTGATCTCGATGTCTAGTCAACCAAAACTCTTGTTTTGGTCGTCGAAAACTCTTAACTTAGCCAACCACTCCTGTGTCTACTAGGACTTTCCTTTTCCAACCATTTGGTCTCTCTGACCTACATAGAATTTTTCTTTGTTAAACATCCGATAAATCTTGATCTGCTTAGACTTTATCCTTACCAGACATCTGGTCAATTTTAACTTGCATGGACTTTCCCTTGCTTAACATCCGGTTTTCTAACCTGTTAGGGCTTCTCATTTGCCAAACATCCGATTATCCTTAACGTACTTATATTTTTTCCTTTTTATTTATCCAGTCAACCTTGACCTAGCTACTTGAACTTTCCACTAATGCCTAGATCAACCTTGACTTGTCAGGACTTATCACCAATTGTTAAGCATCCAATCGCCCTTGACCTATTTGGTCTTTCTTACTTACTTGTCTAACATTTAATTCTCTAACCTGTTAGGACTTGTTACCAATTGCTAAGCATTTAATCATCTTTGACTTATTTAGACTTTAGTTTTCCCCTTACTTCCAATATCTAATTAACTTTAACTTGTTTGGATTAACTCTTGAGAATCAATTGTACTAATAACCTTCCCACTAAACACATATACTTGGTCCTCGACCAACTATCCATTAAACATATTGATCAAACAATATCAAAATTTTGAAGATCAATTGCATCGACACTTATTGGCATCTTCACCAAGCCACTATCGTGTTTTTGGGTTTTGGGGGTACTAGGGGGAGGTTTATTGGGGGAGGGGGAGGTGATTGACATCTCCCGTTAGGTAGACTTAATTATCTCTAAATTAAGTCAATTATTAAAATAAATATTATTATTTATTTTTCTTTCCAATAAGATTATAAATAATAATATCAAATTATTTCTTGTTCTGTTCTATTTTTCTAGCTCCGCCCTTGAACGCAAGTGCTAGACCTTGCAATAAGAAAAAGAAGGCGAGAGTGGCTTTGAGAATTCGTCAAAGAAGAGTGATGGGATAAGGAGCTGTGAGACAGAGACAAGACAGTAATGGATATATGTTGTTTCCATCTCATTTATGTACGTGATGATGATGTCAAGATCCATGTATGGAGCCTAGCAACATATACCAGCGCACGCCTCCTTATAGTTAATCTAATCGTTGCATTTAATAAAATAAATGCTTATAAAATTCCTAATAATTCAATATAAAAAAACTAATAAATTAGCGAAAAAATGGGTTAGATATTAATTTTGAATGAATGTACCTGTAGAAGAGTGTGGCCGGCGGGTTCTGGTAATAGATGCCGAAGGAGTAACCGGCGTCGTGGAGGGAATCGAAGATGGTGCGCTGCGGCAGGCCCTGCACCAGCTTCTTCGTGTCGTTGCTGGTGAACCCGTGTGACGTCGCCGAGTGCACGAACAGCCGGTTCGGCTGCGTCGACGCCGGCACCGGCGCGAACCACCTGTCGCACACCGCGAACTCCCGCACCAACGCCTCGTACACTGGCACCGCCGCCGGCCGGAACCCATTCATTACTATCTCCGACCTCCCCTTCTGCTCCTTCTCCGCCTGCTGCACGAAGCCGTTCATGGGCGGTTTCGT
Organism: Boesenbergia rotunda; assembly: GCA_024364735.1. Classification (NCBI taxonomy): domain Eukaryota; kingdom Viridiplantae; phylum Streptophyta; class Magnoliopsida; order Zingiberales; family Zingiberaceae; genus Boesenbergia; species Boesenbergia rotunda. The sequence goes on from JAGFNQ010003284.1 coordinate 10,186, forward strand.
CACGCCCGGCGGTGTGATCGGGGTCGACGTGGCGTCGGCGAACTCGACGCCGTAAATCTGCTCGTAGATGGCCTGGATAGAGTGCCCCGGGTCGGGCTCCACGTACCCGGAGTTGTCGCCGAAGTAGACGATGCCGGCGGCAGGATCGGCGGTGGAGAGCGGGTTGGAGAACTGGTTCTTGGAGGCGATGCCGTCGATGGCGGGGTTGATGCTCTTCATCCAGCCGACCATGTGGTCGAAGGAGCGGTTCTCCTGGACGAGCACCACGATCGTCTTGATCTTGGCCCCTGCCGCCGTTGACGAGCTAGAGGCGGCGGTGGCGGCGGTTATCTCTGCTGCTGCCATTGTTAAGTTGTTCCTTTCTTGCTCTGCGCTAGCTAGTCAACTAAAAGGGATCAGTTCGGTAATGATTTGTTGGAATGTGAGGGTAGATATAGACGACAAAAAAGAGGCGATTGGATCGAAGTTAATTAAAAGAGCGGAATAATGTACAAGGTATTGGATAATTTAGACGGGCATGCAGGCAATTGAGCAGTCACTATCGTATCACGTGTGTGTATATGCATATATATAATTAACAACTTTCGGAAGATTGTAGCTCATCTTCTCTGACATTATATGTAATATATATATATATAATTAACAACTTTCGGAGGATTGTAGCTCATCTTCTCTGACATTTTATATATATATATATATATATATATATATATATATATATATATATATATAAAACAACTTTCGGAGGATTGTAGCTCAACTTCTCTCTGACGCTTATCTTTACGCACTGAGGAAGCAAGGGCCTCTTGAGAAAGTGGCGGGAAAGCAGGGCAGAGTCAGCTGGATGATTAGAAGCTCACGAGATAGAGGTTGATGGATTTGAACAAGAGACAGTCAACCTGCGCATGTAGGTATTAGAGTAAAAGAAGTAGAGAAAGAAGAGAGGTAGAGAGAAAAAAAAAAGATAACAAAATAATTTTCTTGATTGAAAAAATTTATCCATGAGATACATAATTTATAGGGACCTTAGGAGACCTAGTCAAATGAAAAATTAATAACGAAACTGTTAATTAACAGATTTATAAAGAATCTGTCAATTAACAGATTAATAAGGAAAATATCTAATAATATAATAATATAAATTTATTATATTATTATATAATATAATTTCTTTTACCCCCAACAAACTTAACGGGAGATCTCGGACGTTGAGTTTGCATGATAATTTGCTAAATCGTTGTTTGGATAATGGCTTGGTAAAGATATCAGCAATTTGATCTTCTGCAGAGATATAAGAAACAGATAATTGTTTGTTTGCCACGCGCTCTCAAACAAAATGATAATCAATTTCAACATATTTTGTACGAGCATGAAATACTGGATTTGATATAAGATATGTTGCTCCAATATTATCACATCAAATTTTTGGTGCAATATCTGATGCAAGATGAAGTTCCGAAAGAAGGGATTGAAGCCAAATAATTTCTGACGTTGCATTGGCTATAACTTTATATTCAGATTCAGTGCTTGAACGAGATACTGTAGGTTGCTTTTTCAAATTCCAAGAAATAAGATTTCGTCCAAGAAATATTGCATATCTACTAGTAGAGCGTCTATCTTCAGGAGAACTAGCCCAATCCGCATCGCTATAGACATGTAAATCTTGAGATTAGTGTCGATATAAAAGAAGACCATGTAGAATAGTGCCTTTGAGATAAAGAAGTATTCTTTTCACACCTTTCCAATTTTGTTCAGTAGGTGTATGCATGAACTGACAAGCACGATTTACTGCAAACGTAACATCAGGGCGCGTAATAGTAACATACTGTAAAGCTCCAACAATACTTCGATAAACCTGGGGATCAACCATCACTGAAGAGGAAGAAGGTGTAGATACATTATTTGGAGCAATAGGTGTAGAGATCGGACGTGCTCCATCCATTTTAGCTCTTTGAAGAAGCCCAGTAATATATTTACTCTGAGAGAGGATATAACTTTTATCATGTGGAATAAGTTCAATACCAAGAAAAAAACGAGCATTTCCTAAATCTCAAATAGGAAATTCCTGATTGAGAAGGCTTAATAAATTTGAGATGCCCTTTTGATCATTGCCAGTTAATAGAATGTCATCCACATAAATAAGAAAAAATATCATAGATTCATCATTATGTCTATAGAATAGAGAGGAGTCAGTTTTTAATCCAGAAAAACATGAGATGGAAACATTTAGATAATCGATGAAACCATGCACGAGGAAGTGCATCAAATTCTGTAGCCATTGCATTACGTCAATTTGGATCCTTGTTTGCCTGTGTAAAGCAAGTTGGTTCAATAGTTTTTGAGGAAACCACTAGAGCTCGAGGAAGAGGATATCGAGTAGCCATTGGTGGGCATCGTGCATATATGTCACTTAAGGGAAGCATGCAACGAGGAGCATTATCATCCGAATCACTTGTTGACGGTGATGAGGAAGTGGGTTGGCATGGTGAGTTTGTTGCTGAACCTGTATTATCCGAGGATCCAGAGCTAGAGAGCATATTATCTTCGGCTGGTGAGACTTCTAAGATTGGAGCAGCAACTTGAGGCGATTCTGATGGAATAGGAGAGTTATTAGGGAGCTCCGGAGCAGGACCTAGGATGTCATCTCTTCTGATAATGTTGGGTGACATCAAGAAAGTACCACCTGTATCTGGAGAAGAGATTGAAGAGGCTACCGAAAAAGGGAACAGAGATTCATCAAAAGTAACATGTCGTGATGTATATATCCGTCCAGTTGGTATATGTAAGCAACGATACCCATGATGCATATTACTATAACCAAGGAAAACACATTATAATGAATGAGAGTCAAGTTTGTGTTTAGAGTAGGGGCGTAACCATGGATAATATACGCAACCAAAGATTCGAAGAAAGGTGTATTCAGGAGTTTGATTATAAAGTTTTTCCAAAGGACACTTATGATTGAGCAATGGAGTAGGAAGTCGATTTATGAGATATACTACAGTACAAACAGCTTCATCCCAAAATTTACGCAGAACCGATGCATGATGAAGAAGAGCTAAGGCAGTTTCAACTATATGTCTATGTTTTCTCTCAGCAGAACCATTTTGTTCTGGAGTGTGAGGGCAAGAGACTCGATGAACAATCCCATAAGAGACAAGATGACGATGAAGAGCTTGATATTCTCCTCCCCAATCAGAATGAAGAGAGAGTATTTTGCGATTAAAATATTGTTCAACTTGTTTTTGAAAATTACAGAATATATCAAATAAATCAGATTTTCTTTTCATAGGATAAAGCCAAGTGTATTTACTAAAATGATCGATGAAGGTAACATAATATAAGAAACCTTGGTTAGACAAGATAGGTGCAGGACCCCAAATATCAGAATGAATTATTTCAAGTGGAAAATTGGAAACGTGTTCAGATGAAAAAAAGGTAACTTATGACTTTTAGATTCCATGCATGCCTGACATGAATGAAATAGAGATGATGTAAAGAAAGTAGGTAAATCATACTTATTTATGATCGACTGAACAATACGAAGGGAAGGATGACCAAGTCGAGCATGCCAGGCTGGTTTATTTGCGCGTTCACCAATAAAAGCTTTGATTGAAGAATTTTGAAGATAGTAGAGACTATTTTTTATTTTTCCAAGAAATACAGTAGTATTTGTTCCTTTATCTTTTATAAGATAATGATCATGATGAAATTCAAAAAAGACATTATTATCAAGGGAAAATTGACGTACGGAGAGTAAATTTTTAGTAATGGATGGAACATGAAAGATGTTGCGCATGTGAAAAGTACGATTAGATAAATGAATGTATGTGTTTCCAAGATTAGTAATATGAAAACCTGAGCCATCACCTACTTGTACCGTATCTGAACCAGTGTATGGTAGTACTTCTGTAAAGATATTGTAGTTTGATGTGACATGATGAGTTGCTCCAGTGTCAATATACCATTCAGTAGATAAAAATTTTGAAGGTTTGCCATGAGTAGACACAGATGAGAGAACTTTAGGATGGACTTGTGAAGTTAAAGATCTTCTTAAAGCTGAAGGGCCACCGATGAAGGTTCTGTCGAGTCTTTTAGGACATTGAATACCAGTATGTTCAATTTGGAGATAAATTTGACATCTTCTTAAAGCTGAAGGACCACCGATGAAGGTTCTGTCAAGTCTTTTAGGACATTGAATACCAGTGTGTCCAAATTGGAGACAAATTTGACATCTTTGAATATTCGACATCAAAATAATAATAAAGAACCAAAAATTTTTGTAGCTTGGGCCAAAAGGCACGGAGACTATTCCTCTTTTCCCTTACTTTCCCGTCATGAGTTGGCGGGTGATAAAAACGAGGAACGAGGATGACGAGCAAAAATAAAAAAAAAGAGGAGGATGCTTTTTTTTCGAGAAAAAAAAATTGGTGATAGCAAGTGTCACGTGAAGAAGAAAAAAGACGTTGCATAAAAATAGCGACTCGTAAGGTATGAGTGTTGATGCAGTCTGACCCTGATTGTTGTTTTGGTGTTGACACCGATTTTAGTTTAGGTTGATGACTATGATTAAGTCCTAATCGGGGATCAGACATGGTATAGAAAATCCTAACCTGGAGGGTTAGGTGTGGAAATCCTAGCTTGGAGGGCTAGGTGTTGAAAAGTCCTAATTCGGAAGGGTTGGGTGAAAATTTCTAGCTTGGAGGGTTAGGTGAAAAGTCCTAACTTGGAGGGTTAGGTGAAAAGTCCCAACTTGGAGGGTTAGGTGAAAAAGTCCTGGCTTGGAGGGTCAGGTCCTAGCTTGGAGGGCTAGGTCTGGAAAAGTCCTAATTTGGAAGAGTTGGGTGAAAAGTCCTAGCTTGGAGGGCTAGGTGAAAAGTCCTAACTTGGAGGGTTAGGTGAAAAGTCCCAACTTGGAGGGTTAGGTGATGAAATCCTAGCTTGGAGGGCTAGGTTTGAGTCCCTGGATCGGTCTGGTGACCGATCAGGGAAGTTGGCACACTGCTCCTTCGTGGATCGGTCTGGTGACCGATCCAGCGATGACTGATCGGTCTGGTGACCGATCAGGGAGCGCACAGTGAGGTTGGGAACCTACTGTGTGGCTCCTGATCGGTCTGGTGACCGATCAGGGAGCAGGCCGTTGCCTCGCTGCTTGGCTCCTGATCGGTCCGGTGACCGATCAGGGAGCAGGCAATTCACTCACTGCCTTGCACCTGATCGGTCTGGTGACTGATCAGGGAGCAATCAGTGAGTTGAGTTCCCCCGTTGATCAGGTCCTGAACGGTCTGGTGACCGATCAAAGACTTAGGATTTGATTTCCGCGGTTACTGTTCACTCAGACATGGACCGATCAGGCTTGAGCCTGATCGGACAGTGTATGTCCTGATCGGTCTGGTGACCGATCAAGCTTGTGTGGCCGCGAGAGCTGGTAGTCCCAGCTAAGCGGTGGATCGGTCTGGTGACCGACCCACGAGCCCTGGCTCGGTCCGGTGACCGATCACTTGAATTCAAATTGCACTGTCAGACGCTCTGATCGCGTCTGACCGTATCTGATTCTCTACATTTGATCTCTGATACTTGATTTACTGAGTGATATGTTGTTCTAATGCTCTGATTAAGCTGCAGGTGACAGGGAAGGATTCAAACACTCAAGGAGAGTCAATGGAAGCCTTTCCTTGGAGCAGGTTTGTCCGTTTTCCATCTCAGGTTGCAACGGGCACTGGCGCTGGCTGGAGTTGCTGACTGGGGCTGGTCTGAGGGAAGCTCAGGGAGTCCAGAAGAGCTCAGTGGTGGTTGGTGGTTGCAGGTGAGCAGCTGGAGGCTGCAGTGAGATGTTGTCACCTGACGCTCAGTGGAGAAACAAAAGGGCGTTGTGGAGTGTTCGGTAGAACAACTTTCAGGCTTGAGTTCTTGCTACGCAAGTGTTTTCTCCACACCTTGCTTGTGCATTCTGAAGTTCCATCATCTTGAGCAAGCTACTGCAATCTTGAAGCAACCATCCCTTGCTTGAGCACTTGGAGGAAGGAACAAGAGGCTTTGAGTCCAACGGCGAGAAGACACGAAGAAAGGGTTCTTGCGTGAGATCGTCGCTGGGTGGAGCTCGGAAGAAGCTTGTTGTGTTCTTGTCTGTGCTAAGTGCTAAGTAAGATCTTTCTTGTGTTTCATTGTGCTTAAAATTATATCTTTGATTGAAATGCTGTGGAGAGGTTACTCCACCGAGAAGGAGGTTGCTTTCTATCCGGTGTTCACCGGGGCTTGATCTGCCGACGATCAAGGGATCGCCCACCTTAAGGGCACGCCAAGGAGTAGGGGCAAGTTATCCCCGAACTTTGTAAAGCCTCTTGTTAGCGTCTTGCATTTGTGCTTAGCTTAGGGTTTTGGTTTTCAGCATACTTTGTTTCTATTCTTTCCGCTATGCTACTAAACGATTTAATTGTAGAATTTTGATAAGTGCTAAAGTTCAAGTGATTGGCTATATTCACCCCCACTCTTTAGCCATCCGAGTTCCAACAAGTGGTATTAGAGCTTGGGGCTCTGTTTTTGTGGATTAACAACCGAGAGCTTGTAAGTACCCCTGGTTGATTTTGATGTGATCAACCGATTTAAGTTAGGTCCTGGTATGTTTAATCCCTCTGCTAAGTGTGCAGGAGCTTAGGTACGGAGGAAGTCGAGCGTAAGACGTAGCGGACGAGAAGGATTGTGCGGGGAAGTGACCCGACGGGCTCGGTACAATCCGAGGGACGCAGAAGCTGTGGAAGAGTACGCCGGTGGAGCGAGAAGGACGCACGCGGTGTCCAAGGGACGAGAAGCCGGGAGGAAGGATGCTCGAGGGGTGAAAGGCCGGAGTCGGGTTCGGGTGAGCCTAACTCCGGTTGGCCGGAAATCACCCAGAAGACGAAGAACCAAAAGACTGGTCAGTTGACTATGTCAAACAAAGCGCTCGAAAAAAGAAAAATATAATTGCTGCTAAGAAGAGTCGATCCCAAGACCTCACCTAAGAGGTGTTACCATGATTACTAGTTGGGATAACAATTATTGATATTAAGAGGCTGCCGATGATTCTACTTGAAGATGATAACATCAAAGTCTAAAGCAGATGATAAAGTCTTAAAGGATAAAACCTTATCCTTGAATCAGATCCAATGGATGCAGTTTAATCCCATCCAAGATCAACCATCCAGATTAAATCCATGGATCAACGGCCAAGAGAAAATTCCTCAACAATCAACAATCCAGTTTTATTCTCTTAGGCTATAAATAGGCTTAGAGTTTCAACTTTTTTATTCATTCAATTAATTCAATTCTATTGTAACTCTCTCTATAGTCTAGTGTGCTTTTATTGTAAGGCTTCTCCGCCACAAGGAGATTTTAATTGAGCGTCCACTGCCTTGGAAGCAACATTCTTAGTTGCGACCAAGTTATTTTTTAAAAGACGAGTGCCTTCCATTTCATATTTCGTTTCCGTCTATTCACCCCCCTCTAGCCGGACCAACCCGATCCAACAAGTGGTATCAGAGCCAAGGTCGCCGCAGAAGGACTAACCGCCGACTGCAGCAATTTCAAAAAAATGGTTGGAGCCGTAATCTACCCGCCGAAGTTTGAGGGGGAGTTCGCGATGTGGAAGCGCCGAATGCAGGTATTTTTTAAAACTGATATTGAATTGCTAATAATTATGAAAAATGGTTTTTCAGTTCCTAAAGACAACAACGGCAAGGATAAAGAAATAGAGTCATGGACCAAGAAGGAGAAATCAGACTTTGAAGCAAACGGCAAAGCTGAATTTCATCTACTAGCCGTTCTTCCCGCGCAAGAAGTTAACCGCATCGAGAATTACAACTCGGCAAAAGAGCTCTGCGAGAAATTCCTGGAATTGCATGAAGAAAATAATAAGAAATCAGACATTGCCGCATTGAACATAAGGATGATCCAACTCGACGATGAGTTCTCATCAGAAGAGTCGGAAGGTCAAGAATACACGGGACTTGCGCTGATGGCAAATCATCAAGAAGGGAGCACTGATGAAGGGGGAGAGACGTCAGAAGAAAGCGACGACGAAAGAGGAACCTCGCTTTTTGAAAGCGACCCGGTAAGTGAGGTTTGTTTTCTTCCTCATGATCAATTATATGCAGGAGTTAAAGCCTTACTCAAATCTAATTGTAGATTAGAAAAAGAAAATTTGAAATTAAAAAATGAATTGACACTTACTTCCTCTTTTAAAATTTTGAAAAATGAAAATGATAATTTGAAAAACTTAGTGCAAAAATTAGAACTTGATATTGCATATTTACGCCAAAAGAAAAATAGTTTTCCTAATAATTTAAATTGGCATTTTAAAAATCATAAGGGTCAATTTAAAAAAGTGCCCAAAAGCTATATTCCACCAAAGTTTTTAATTAATCCTGTAAACAGAAACTTATTTTGGGTTCCGAAATTTATTTTAAACTAATAAATTTTTTATTATTTATGTGCAGAATTGTTTTTTCAAAAATTATGTTTTTTTGTGCACAATTATGTTATCCATCTATTGAAAATTTTTCAAAAAAAAAATTCAAATATTTTTTTATGATTTTCTGCTCGAAATTTGAAATTTATTTTCATACATGCAATTTTTTAGGATTCAGATATAGTGGAAAGAATTCATTATAATTTTTTTTTCATCTTTACAAAGCATTTTTCGAATTTTTAAAATTTGTTCCTCAAAAACTCTTAACTGTTGCTTTTTCATTTATTTTTGGTCTTGACCAACCAATTTAAAGCTCAAAATTTTTGTCTAACTCATATCTTCATCTTCGACTTTGACAAAAATATTCAGATTTTTTTCATAGATGTTCGATTTTTTATGAATCATTTATTGAAATCTATTTTTTCGATATAAATGGAATTAACTTCGAAAATAATATGCCATTTTAAATTTGAAAAATTTGTGGCAATGTGATTTTTTCACTTAGAATATTTTTTATCGCACTCAAAAAATTTTTCTTCCCTAATTATATTCTCCATTTTTTGATGTGATCAAAGGGGGAGGAATAATATTAAGTTAAGGGGTAGAATTTTAATTTACTCAAAATTTAAGTTTTTTTTTGAACTTAAACTGTTTATATTATTATGCATGTTTTTTTTATTTTGTTTACCCTAACTTAACTCGGATTGATGCACATCAAAAAGGGGGAGATTGTAAGTACCCCTGGTTGATTTTGATGTGATCAACCGATTTAAGTTAGGTCCTAGTATGTTTAATCCCTCTGCTAAGTGTGCAGGAGCTTAGGTACGGAGGAAGTCGAGCGTAAGACGTAGCGGACGAGAAGGATTGTGCGGGGAAGTGACCCGACGGGCTCGGTACAATCCGAGGGACGCAGAAGCTGTGGAAGAGTACGATGGTGGAGCGAGAAGGACACACGCGGTGTCCAAGGGACGAGAAGCCGGGAGGAAGGATGCTCGAGGGGAGAAAGGCCGGAGTCGGGTTCGGGTGAGCCTAACTCCGGTTGGCCGGAAATCACCCAGAAGACGAAGAACCAAAAGACTGGTCAGTTTGACTATGTCAAACAACGCGCTCGAAAAAAGAAAAATATAATTGCTGCTAAGAAGAGTCGATCCCAAGACCTCACCTAAGAGGTGTTACCATGATTACCAGTTGGGATAACAATTATTGATATTAAGAGGCTGCCGATGATTCTACTTGAAGATGATAACATCAAGTCTAAAGCAGATGATAAAGTCTTAAAGGATAAAACCTTATCCTTGAATCAGATCCAATGGATGCAGTTTAATCCATCCAAGATCAACCATCCAGATTAAATCCATGGATCAACGGCCAAGAGAAAATTCCTCAACAATCAACAATCCAGATTTATTCTCTTAGGCTATAAATAGGCTTAGAGTTTCAACTTTTTTATTCATTCAATTAATTCAATTCTATTGTAACTCTCTCTATAGTCTAGTGTGCTTTTATTGTAAGGCTTCTCCGCCACAAGGAGATTTTAATTGAGCGTCCACTGCCTTGGAAGCAACATTCTTAGTTGCGACCAAGTTATTTTTTAAAAGACGAGTGCCTTCCATTTCATATTTCGTTTCCATCTATTCACCCCCCTCTAGCCGGACCAACCCGATCCAACAAGTGGTATCAGAGCCAAGGTCGCCGCAGAAGGACTAACCGCCGACTGCAGCAATTTCAAAAAAATGGTTGGAGCCGTAATCTACCCGCCGAAGTTTGAGGGGGAGTTCGCGATGTGGAAGCGCCGAATGCAGGTATTTTTTAAAACTGATATTGAATTGCTAATAATTATGAAAAATGGTTTTTCAGTTCCTAAAGACAACAACGGCAAGGATAAAGAAATAGAGTCATGGACCAAGAAGGAGAAATCAGACTTTGAAGCAAACGGCAAAGCTGAACTTCATCTACTAGCCGTTCTTCCCGCGCAAGAAGTTAACCGCATCGAGAATTACAACTCGGCAAAAGAGCTCTGGAGAAATTCCTGGAATTGCATGAAGAAAATAATAAGAAATCAGACATTGCCGCATGAACATAAGGATGATCCAACTCGACGATGAGTTCTCATCAGAAGAGTCGGAAGGTCAAGAATACACGGGACTTGCGCTGATGGCAAATCATCAAGAAGGGAGCACTGATGAAGGGGGAGAGACGTCAGAAGAAAGCGACGACGAAAGAGGAACCTCGCTTTTTGAAAGCGACCCGGTAAGTGAGGTTTGTTTTCTTCCTCATGATCAATTATATGCAGGAGTTAAAGCCTTACTCAAATCTAATTGTAGATTAGAAAAAGAAAATTTGAAATTAAAAAATGAATTGACACTTACTTCCTCTTTTAAAATTTTGAAAAATGAAAATGATAATTTGAAAAACTTAGTGCAAAAATTAGAACTTGATATTGCATATTTACGCCAAAAGAAAAATAGCTTTCCTAATAATTTAAATTGACATTTTAAAAATCATAAGGGTCAATTTAAAAAAGTGCCCAAAAGCTATATTCCGCCTAAGTTTTTAATTAATCCTGTAAACAGAAACTTATTTTGGGTTCCGAAATTTATTTTAAACTAATAAATTTTTTATTATTTATGTGCAGAATTGTTTTTTCAAAAATTATGTTTTTTTGTGCACAATTATGTTATCCATCTATTGAAAATTTTTCAAAAAAAAAATTCAAATATTTTTTTATGATTTTCTGCTCGAAATTTGAAATTTATTTTCATACATGCAATTTTTTAGGATTCAGATATAGTGGAAAGAATTCATTATAATTTTTTTTTTCATCTTTTCAAAGCATTTTTCGAATTTTTAAAATTTGTTCCTCAAAAACTCTTAACTGTTGCTTTTTCATTTATTTTTGGTCTTGACCAACCAATTTAAAGCTCAAAATTTTTGTCTAACTCATATCTTCATCTTCGACTTTGACAAAAATATTCAGATTTTTTTCATAGATGTTCGATTTTTTATGAATCATTTATTGAAATCTATTTTTTCGATATAAATGGAATTAACTTCGAAAATAATATGCCATTTTAAATTTAAAAAATTTGTGGCAATGCGATTTTTTCACTTAGAATATTTTTTATCGCACTCAAAAAATTTTTCTTCCCTAATTATATTTCTCCATTTTTTGATGTGATCAAAGGGGGAGGAATAATATTAAGTTAAGGGGTAGAATTTTAATTTACTCAAAATTTAAGTTTTTTTTTGAACTTAAACTGTTTATATTATTATGCATGTTTTTTTTATTTTGTTTACCCTAACTTAACTCGGATTGATGCACATCAAAAAGGGGGAGATTATAAGTACCCCTGGTTGATTTTGATGTGATTAACCGATTTAAGTTAGGTCCTGGTATGTTTAATCCCTCTGCTAAGTGTGCAGGAGCTTAGGTACGGAGGAAGTCGAGCGTAAGACGTAGCGGACGAGAAGGATTGTGCGGGGAAGTGACCCGACGGGCTCGGTACAATCCGAGGGACGCAGAAGCTGTGGAAGAGTACGCCGGTGGAGCGAGAAGGACGCACGCGGTGTCCAAGGGACGAGAAGCCGGGAGGAAGGATGCTCGAGGGGCGAAAGGCCGGTGTCGGGTTCGGGTGAGCCTAACTCCGGTTGGCCGGAAATCACCCAGAAGACGAAGAACCAAAAGACTGGTCAGTTTGACTATGTCAAACAAAGCGCTCGAAAAAAGAAAAATATAATTGCTGCTAAGAAGAGTCAATCCCAAGACCTCACCTAAGAGGTGTTACCATGATTACCAGTTGGGATAACAATTATTGATATTAAGAGGCTGCCGATGATTCTACTTGAAGATGATAACATCAAAGTCTAAAGCAGATGATAAAGTCTTAAAGGATAAAACCTTATCCTTGAATCAGATCCAATGGATGCAGTTTAATCCCATCCAAGATCAACCATCCAGATTAAATCCATGGATCAACGGCCAAGAGAAAATTCCTCAACAATCAACAATCCAGATTTATTCTCTTAGGCTATAAATAGGCTTAGAGTTTCAACTTTTTTATTCATTCAATTAATTCAATTCTATTGTAACTCTCTCTATAGTCTAGTGTGCTTTTATTGTAAGGCTTCTCCGCCACAAGGAGATTTTAATTGAGCGTCCACTGCCTTGGAAGCAACATTCTTAGTTGCGACCAAGTTATTTTTTAAAAGACGAGTGCCTTCCATTTCATATTTCGTTTCCGTCTATTCACCCCCCTCTAGCCGGACCAACCCGATCCAACAGAGCTATCATCCATGGCGTTGAGAGAAGGCTTTAGCATCACCCGACCTCCTTTCTTTGATGGCGCTGACTTTCAATATTGGAGATCGAAGATGGAGTATTATCTCAAGATGGACATCAATACTTGGTTCGCGGTGAAGGAGTGTTTTACCCCTCCGAAGGATGATGAAGGCAAAGAACTTGAATCGTGGTGGTGGACGGCTGAACAAACTCGAAAGAATGAAGCCGACGCGAAGGCGGTGGTCACTCTACAATGCGGCATGAACAAAGACCAACTCATCAAGGTTGGTCCATTCACAAGTGCAAAACACTTGTGGAACAAGCTCATCGAACTCCACGAGGGCGCCCGAGATTCAAGAATCGCCAAGAGGGACTTGTTCCTCAATCAACTTCAAAATCTCTCCATGAAGGAGAATGAAACCGTGAGTTACATAGCCGGTTCAAGGAAGTCCTCAACGGGCTTCATTCTATTGATGAAAAGGTCGAGAATCGCGACCTTGTGAGGTATGTGCTAAAAGCATTTCCAAGGAATGCTTTGTGGTCATCCATGGTGGATGCCTACAAAGTCTCCAAGGATTTATCAATTGTTAAGTTAGATGATTTGTTTTGTGAAATGGAATTGAATGAAATGGCTAACAAAGGCCCCAAGGAGAAGGGGATTGCCTTAGTTGTAGGGGAACGATCTAACAAGAAGAAGAAGGAGAAGGAAGTCTCATCAGCTTCATCCTCTTCCAAATCCGAGTCTGATTCCGAGGAAGATGGCAGCGGGTCTTCTTCCTCCGAGATGGCTAATTTTGTGAGAAGAATGATGAGAATGGGTCGACGCTTCAAGGGTAAAGGTAACCCTAGTGAAGTTAAAGTTGATAAGTCTAATGCTTCTTGCTATGAGTGTGGTAGGAAAGGGCACTTCAAGAGTGAATGCCCAAAGCTAAAGAAAAAGGAGGAGAAATCCAAGAGGAAAGAGGAAAAATCAAAGAAGAAGAAGAAGGCCTTGAAGGCCACTTAGGATGAATCCTCCTCAAGCTCATCCGATGAAGAAAACGAGGAGAAGAGTGTTGATGCAGTCTGACCCTGATTGTTGTTTTGGTGTTGACACCAATTTTAGTTTAGGTGGATGATGTTTGATTATGATTAAGTCCTGATCGGGGATTAGGCATGGTATGGAAAATCCTAGTCTGGAGGACTAGGTGTTTGAAAATCCTAATCTGGAAGGTTAGGTGTTGAAAATCCTAGCTTGGAGGGCTAGGTGTATGAAAAGTCCTAATTCGGAAGAGGTGGGTGAAAAGTCCTAATTCGGAAGAGGTGGGTGAAAAGTCCTAGCTTGGAGGGCTAGGTGAAAAGTCCTAACTTGGAGGGTTAGGTGCAAATTCCCATCTTGGAGGATTAGGTGAAAAAGTCCTGGCTTGGAGGGTCAGGTGCCTAGCTTGGAGGGCTAGGTTGGATGATGTTCTAACTCGGAAGGGTTGGGTGAAAAGTCCTAGCTTGGAGGGCTAGGTGAAAAGTCCTAACATGGAGGGTTAGGTGCAAATTCCCAACTTGGAGAGTTAGATGGAAAAATCCTTAGCTTGGAGGGCTAAGGTGGATGAAACCCTAGCTTGGAGGGCTGGGTTTGACTCCCTGGATCGGTCTGGTGACCGATCAGGGACATTGGCACGCTGCTCCTTCGTGGATCGGTCTGGTGACCGATCCAGCGATGTCTGATCGGACTGGTGACCGATTAGGGAGCGCACAGTGAGGTTGGCAACCTACTGTGTGGCTCCTGATCGGTCCGGTGACCGATCAGGGAGCAGGCTGCTTCCTTGCTGCCTTGCTCCTGATCGGTCTGGTGACCGATCAGGGAGCGGATAGTGAGTGAGTTCCCTTGCGGATCAGACCCTTGATCGGTCCGGTGACCGATCACGGACATAGGATCTGATTAAAAAATCACTATTCATCTGTCCTGATCGGTCTGAGTGACCGATCAGGCTTCACTCTGATCAGTCGGGTGACCGATCAGGCTTCACTCTGATCGGTCGGGTGACCGATCAGGCGTGTATAGCAGCGAGAGCTGGGAATCCCAGCGAAGCAGTGGATCGGTCTGGTGACCGACCCACAAGCCCTGGATCGGTCCGGTGACCGATCACTTTAATTCAAATTGCACTGTCAGACGCGGTCAGAGCGTCTGATCGTATCCGATTTGCTACTGTTTGCTTCTGATATTTGATTTACTGTGTGATTTACTGCTCTAACAGTCTGATTAAGCTGCAGGTGATAGGGGAGGATTCAAACACTCAAGGAGAAGTCAATGGAGGCTTTCCTTGGAGCAGGTTTGTCCGTTTCTCCATCTCAGGTTGCAACGACCGAGCTGCAGACTGGAGCTAAGACTGAAGCTTGGCTGAGGGAAGCTCAGGGAGTCCAGGGATAGTTCAGTGGTAGCTGGTGTTGGCAGATGAGCAGCTGGGAGCTGCAGGGATGGTGTCATCTGATGCTTGGTGGAGAAACAAAAGGGAGAAGAAGACTTCGGCTGAAGCAGAGAAGTGTTCGACAGTTTTTCTGTGTTGAGCTTGCTGAAGTTCTTGCTGCGCCTTGTGTTTCTCCACAACTTGCTTGCTGTGTTCCTGAAGTCTTCATCATTTTGAGCAAGCAACCGCAATCGAGAAGCAACCAACTCTTACGTGAGTGCTGGGAGGAAAGAACAAGGGGCTTGGAGTCCAACAGTGAGAAGACACGAAGGAGGGAGTCCTTGCGTGAGGTCGTCGTTGGGTGGAGTTCAGGATAAGCTTGCTGTGTTCTTGTCCTTGCTAGGTGCTAAGTAAGAGTTTTTCTCTGTGTTTCATTAAGCTTAAATCTATATCCTTGTTTGAAACGCTGTGGAGAGGTTTCTCCACCGAGAAGGAGGTTGCGTTATATCCGGTGAACACCAGGGCTTGATCTGCCGACGATCAAGGGATCACCCACCTTAAGGGCACGCCAAAGAGTAGGGGCAAGTTATCCCCGAACCTTGTAAACCCTCTTGTTAGTGACTTTGGTAGTTGTTCTTGCTTGCTTTCATTTCTGTTTTGTTTACTGCACTGCTTCCTTTCTTTTGCTTCTTCCGCTGTGCTACTGATAAGTTGAGTGCAGAAACCTCACAAGTGTTTAAAGTCAAAGAGATTGGCTATATTCACCCCCCTCTCTAGCCATCCGTTTCCAACAAGTGGTATCAGAGCAAGGAGCTCTATTTACGGCTTAACATCCGAGAGTTATCAACAAGATGACATTGAGAGAAGGCTTCTCCACCACCCGACCTCCATTCTTTGATGGCGCCGACTTTCAATATTAGAGATCAAAGATGGAATATTATTTGAAGATGGATATCCACACTTGGTTCGCGGTGAAGGAGGGATTCACCCCTCCTAAGGATGACGAAGGCAAAGAGCTTGAGTCGTGGAGGTGGACTGCTGAACAAACTCGGAAGAGTGAAGCCGACGCGAAGGCGGTTGTCACTCTACAATGTGGCATGAACAAAGACCAACTCATCAAGGTTGGTCCTTTCACAAGTGCGAAGGACTTGTGGAACAAACTCAATGAGCTTCACGAAGGTACCCGAGACTCTAGAATCGCAAAGAGGGACTTGTTCCTCAATCAACTTCAAAATGTCTCCATGAAGGAGAATGAGTCGGTAAGTGAGCTTCATAGCCGGTTCAAGGAAGTCCTCAATGGACTTCACTCAATTGATGAAAAGGTCGAGAATCGCGACCTTGTGAGGTATGTCTTGAAAGCATTTCTAAGGAATGCTTTGTGGTCATCCATGGTGGATGCCTACAAAGTATCCAAGGATCTATCTATTGTAAAGTTAGATGATTTATTTTGTGAGATGGAATTGCATGAAATGGCTAACAAAGGCCCCAAGGAGAAGGGGATTGCCTTAATTGCAGGGGACCGGTCAAACAAGAAGAAGAAGGAGAAGAAGAAGGAGAAGGAGGTCTCTTCGTCTTCATCCTCTTCCGAATCTGAGTCCTATTCCGAAGAAGATGACAGTGGCTCATCTTCTTCCGAGATGGCAAACTTTGTGCGTAGGATGATGCGAAGGGATCGACGGTTCAAGAGTAGAGGTAACACTAGTGAATCCAAACTTGATAAGACTAATGCATCTTGCTTTGAGTGTGGTAGGAAAGGGCACTTCAAGAATGAATGCCCAAAACTTAAGAAGAAGGAGGAGAAATCCAAAAAGAAAGAAGAGAAATCCAAGAAGAAGAAGAAGGCCTTGAAGGCCACTTGGGATGGGTCATCCTCAAGCTCATCTGATGAAGAGAAGGAGGAGAAGAGCACAAGGCATGTGGCACTTATGGCTCTTGGAGAGGAGAGCAGTGATGAATCTTCAAGTTCCTCAAACGCGGCTTCATCATCTTCGGATGATGAAGAGGTAACTTCTCCCGAGCTTGAAAAGTGCTATAGAGCAATTGCATGTTTAACTAGTATGCTTAAAAAGTCCAAAAATAAGGTTAAAGCATTGCAATTAGAAATTGATCAATTGAAAGCATCTAGGGATGATAACGTTGATGATTTGCATGTTGAATTGTTAGAAGATGAAATTAAATCATTGAAACATGAGATTGAAATTTTGAAATCCTCTAAGGTTGAGGAAGTAAATGATTTGCATGATAACTTGCTAGTAGAAGAGAACCAATCATTGAAGAGTGAGGTTGAGAAGCTCAAGAATATTCTTGGGAAGTTCTCAACTAGCTCTAAGACCCTAGATATGATCCTAAATGCTCAAAGGGCAGTCTACAATAGGACCGGTATTGGTTACCGCCTTAAGGAACCCTCATTTGTGTCTCTCATGTCTAGGACTGACATGAGACAATCTAGGACACCCAAAACTCAAAAGAAAGTGGTCAAGGCATGAGTGCCTAAGTCATGTTTAGTTGATGCTTTAGGTCCCAAGGTTTGGGTACCTAAAACTTCTATTTTTCGAATTGTGTAGGTTATGATTGAGGGGGAGCATCTATCAACTTGGTTCGTTGATAGTGGATGCTCCAAACACATGACCGAGGATAGATCATTGTTTACCACACTTCACAAGAAGAGTAGAGGTAATGTATCATTTGGTAACAATGATAGTCTTAAGGTCATAGGGATAGGAGACATTCAAATATCCAAATGTCTTAGAATTTCAAATGTCCTTCTAGTCAAGGGGATGAAATTTAATCTCCTAAGTGTGAGTCAATTGTGTGACGTGGGTTACACAATTGACTTCCAACCAAGTCAATGTCTAGTTAGACAAAATGACACCTTGCACACGGTGCTAGTAGGAGCAAGAGTAGACAATATTTATCAAGTTTCATTTAAAAGTGCTACTAATGCTTTTGCTAAGTGTTTCATGTCAAAAGAAGAAGAGTCCACCCTTTGGCACCGGAGACTAGCACATGTGAACATGAAGAACATCCGGAAGTTGGCCAACAAGGGACTAGTCCGTGGCTTACCAAGCATCAAGTATGAGAAAGATAAACTTTGTGATGCATGTCAAATGGGTAAGCAAACAAAATCTGCACATAAAGGTAAAAGCGCTGTAAGTACTTCCAGTGCATTAGATTTACTTCACATGGATTTATTTGATTGTAGTACTATCATATCATTGAATGGAAGTAGATATTGCTTTGTTATCATTGATGATTTTACTAGGTATACATGGACTTACTTTTTAAAATATAAGGATCAAACCTTAGATATTTTCATTTCTTTTTGTAGAAGAGTTGAAAATGAGAAATCATTAACAATTAAGACAATTAGAAGTGATCATGGAGGTGAATTTCAAAACCAAAGGTTTTTAGAATTTTGTCAAGATAGAGGTTATAAGCATGAGTTCTCTACTCCTAGAACACCACAACAAAACGGTGTTGTAGAGAGGAAGAACCGTGTTCTACAAGAGACTGCACGAAGCATGCTCAATGAGTACTCACTACCGAGTTACGTATGGGCCGAAGCTGTAAATACAGCTTGCTATGTGCAAAACAGAGTCCTCATCCATAGGTTTTTAGGAAAGACTCCCCATGAACTTTGGTTTGGGAAACCACCTACGGTTAAACACCTTAGGGTGTTTGGTTGTAAGGTGTTCATTCTAAACACCAAGGACCACCTTGGGAAGTTCACGCAAAGGCTGATGAAGGGATACTAGTCGGGTACTCCCTCGTTAGTAAAGCCTACCGAGTCTACAACAA
>JAGFNQ010003284.1:31415-89266 GCA_024364735.1 Boesenbergia rotunda
AACTTTGCGGAAAAGTAAACTAATTTACTAAGTACCGTCGCGTAACTCGAAGTAAAGGGACGAGATCCAACCGTAGCGTCCCTTGGAAGCTCCGCCTCTATTCGCGTCCACGCCGAGTTCTCTTCGGGATGACTTCGCAAAGTCACGAGTTTTGTGCCGACGAGAACTACTAGATTCTCCAAAGGCACAACTAGAAGAACAAGAGAGAAGAAAGGAAACTAACCACCAAGTTAATAGAATTAAAATTCCGGGAAGGAAAAAGATGTAATCCGCTTCTTCTTCTTCTTGGTTGGCTTCTCCTCGGTGTTGTTGGCTCACGGCAACTAATGGAGAAGATGGTGCGCCGGCCCTTGGAGGCAAGGGGCGCCGGCCCTAGGAGTTGCTAGGGGCGCCGGCCATAAGGGGAAGAGAGAAGAGAGAATAAGAGAGAGGGAGAGAATTAAATCTCTTGGTTGCACTCAATTGGAATTAAGGGCTTGCCTTTGGTTCCTTTATATAGTAGCATCTCCCTTGCCAAGTCTCCCTCTTAACGGAATTAACGGAATTAGTTATCATAAGAAATTTATCCTATAAATTCTCTTATGAATTATTCCGTTTAAACCAAGTTTTATTATAACTAACTTTATAATAAAACAAATACTTCTTCTCCTTTTATTATGGAATAAATTTTATAAGAAATTTATAAACTTTCTTATTATGGAAAAATCAATTCATAATTGATTTTAAAAAATTAAAATAAACAATTTCATGGATCATTTTAATTTCCATAAAAGAATAAATTTCTATAAATTTATTTATATAAATTTCTTTACACAAATTTATTTATCCATAATTTATAAAACAAATCGCGCTAGATTTATTTTATTATTTAAACCAAATAAATTGGTTTATCCCCTTGATGTGGCCTGCCAACCAAAGGGGTTTGGCAGCCTCTTTGGCCGGCCAAACCGAGCCGAACCAACGCGAATTAAACTCATTTAATTCGCCCAGTAAGCCTTCAAAAGACTTAGCCATTTTAGCTTCCGTTGCGCCTCTGATTAACTCAGATTCGACTTATTTCTCTTAATTGGAAAATCCAATTTTCAACTCGTTTTAAATCCCTCGGATTACTCGTAGTGCGTGTGACTAAATAGGCTTTCGATTTATGTTGGCCGTCTATAATCAACCAATTATAGAACGATCATGAGTGGCACCTAGTAGTACATCATGACCCCCAATTAATCGAAAGATCAACGATTTGACCTCAGAAGAAATTCTGAAACCCTTCAGCAGCTTTAATAAATCGTGCCCTATTCCCTTCACCATCTTATACCCACTTGGTTCAGGACATGGTCTGTTTGTGTCAGTCCCCACTAGACTGACTACGTCACACCTAGCCCAAGTAGTGTCTTTCTCGTTCTTTGGATTTCTAATTACTCTCATGTATTTTAGAGACTCGCACTCTAATCATGATATGCTCTGGCCAGAAGCTTTGAGTAACAATCCGACGATAGGCCTGGGTATACATCTCCTCGCAAGGAGTGGTGAATCCTTTATAGGCTGTTCAAGCATCTTCGGGCACTTCGGCTTATACCCAATCATCCTGGGTCCACACCTCCTTGGAGATGCTTGCTTAAGATGTTAAAGTATAAGTCTACATGACCAAGATGACTTGAACACCGCAAGTCAAAGGAACATCGCACTTAAGCTGCAGTAAGAACTTCATTGACATATCTATATAGATAACCATATGAAGTCTTACAGCTAGTCACTCCAATGAACTAGTTCCCTCAACTAGCATCCATGTTTATCTCCGGACATCCCAATGTCACCAGCCAGTGAGAATCAGCTGATTAGAGAATAACCCATGCTAGTCTCAACAGAATTGATAGTGTCCGTTTTTATCAATTCATCGACTAGGGATATTTTCAATACTTCACAATTGCACATTTAGAGATAATCACTAGTTATGATCCCATCACAAATTCTCTTATGCTGTGAATTGTATTGCGGGCATTCAGTAGATGAGTTTAAGATCCCAATCAAATACACAAACATGTATACTCAAATAGTGAATTATCATTTATTAAAATAAATATTTACAATCATAAGGCGATTGCCTTAGAACACTTCTCTCATATCACTAACAAGAGTTGCATCTATTGAGGACAAACTTCGACAGACACATTTAAGATAGTACAAATATGTACTTAGACGACTAATAAATGCCCTGGTTAGGCGATGTGGAACTATGACAAAGGCGCACATCAAACGATGGAGAGGAAGGCTAAAAAAAACCACTTAGCAAAAATAAAACAAGATAAAATTTATTTAAATATGGATGATGATATAATGGAGGACATAGACCAATGATATAAAAGGATCCATATAGCCGACTCTACCTAGTAGGATAACGCTTGGTTGTTGTTGTACTAACAATTCTTAAGAATCCTTTCGTTAGCACAATATTTGTATATATTACTGAGTTGAGAAATGTTATTTAAGACATCCATCCTGCCTAACTACGTTTTTTCACCATTAATTGTTCCAACCTTGAATAAGGCAAACCAATAATCCTGTTCTATCTGTTCAATGAACTTAACATATTCTTCTTTTCTCTTTTTCTTCTCTATTGATGTATCATCTATATGCCACCATTTCATCATCAGGCTATCTTCATGTTGTATAAAGGATGGCTAATTGCATTTACACCAGGTAGCTGAATGATATTGCAGCAGGTCGAGGAAATTGTCTGCAAGTATATCTGCAGATAGCTTTCTCCTATATTAGATGGTCAAATAACAATAGCTTTCCAAGTATTCTCATATTGTTTCCCCGCCATTGGAACCTAAATGTGTGAAAAAGGCTGATTACCATATCTGTGCCCAATCATTGATGGAATCATGTGAAAGTGATGAATCATACATGGATCAACATAAGTATCGCCCAAGTTAGACTGGAAGTGCTCAGCACATTTTCATGAAATCAAATAAGAAAAGATCATTAAGACTGTAAGTGAATACAAAATGACTCGCAGATTACCTCGCTGGGATTGCATGTCGCAGTGACTGAACATGAAAAATCTAAGGAACAAAGACTTATTTTTCTATTCTTAATGCATCAAAACACAATGTTCTCGGTAACAAGCTATGCCTGATATGATCATACAACAAGGATTATAACTCATGAGTACATTAGAGACAAGCGTTCTGCTGTACAAATAGCAATAAAAGCTTTGATATTTCTCTAACTATAATGGCCTTGTGATATTGTTTATAGATGCGCAACCTACGTCATAGACTAAAAGCTAAAGAAAGAAAACAAAAGCATAGAATCTTTACGGCGTACCAATGTTCCTAAATTTGCCGAAGTTAGGCATGAAGCCCCGATCCTGGAGGAAGGCGTAGGCGCTGCCGACAAGCCGCATGTCATCTGCGCTCAAACAGGCGTCGAGAACCTCCCAGTCCCTGTCTGGCCTCGAGTAATCAGAGGGCGCATACGTCGCCGAAACAACCGAAGAATCGTCCCGTGGTCGAAGGGGCTCCGCCGCTGCCTCGGATTTCAAGAACCGGAGGGCGCGAGCGAGGTCCTTGTCCCGCAAGGCCTCCTCGTATTCCTTCCATTCCTTGAGGGCTCTAATTGGGAACAGTGTGAGATGCCTTCGGGAGACGGAGGGTCTCTGAATCGTAAGGCCAGCAGCAAAAAGAGCGTAGCGAGAGTGAAGCGGCGACCGCCGGAGAAGAGGGAAGGGAAAGGGTGGCGCAGACGCCATGGACGACGAAAGATGGTTTTCTTTATTATTATTAGTTTTCTTTTGTTGTGATCGAGTTCGATCCAATTAATGGACTCCGAAATTGTTCGCACATCGAACGGTGAAGATTGAAGCATCGGACTGTCGACGAAGGATTAAAGATATGCGATCCAGTGATGATCGAAGGGGTGGAATCGTAGTAATCCTTTTAAGATATTTACCGTAGAAAGGTATGAAATTAAATTCATTCGTAAATTAAAATTTAATTTCACTGTTTGAAATTCATTTTCAACCCGGAATTAAAATTCAATTCCCTTTAAAATAAATCAAACCTAAAGAGATCTGATTCGTGAAGGGAATTACTCTGATGAATAAAAATTACTTGATGGGTTGAGCATCCCGTGGCCGACATGTAGATTGAAGAAGCTATGTGGCAAGATCTATCGAATCTGGACGACTCTCTTTTCTTGACTCCCGAGACCCCCTTGGGATGGTGGATTCCCGATACTACCTCGGGTAGACATGCTCTTGAGATCGATCCAAGAGGACGCACGCTCGAGATCACCTCGAGAGGTCAGGTCCCCCAGATCAGCTCGGGAAGGTGAATGCCCGGGACCTCCCGGGCCAAAGGACCCCGAGATCACCTCGGGATAACAGAGCCCAAGGATTACTCGACCTCAAGTAACTGTCCCCTTTCTTCGAATCTGTGGACAATCATCATTAATAATTACGGGATAATTATGACCCATAATACGCAGTCATTAAAACCTTAATTATCGCAACAACCCAGATTTAATGACTGCGAAGACCGTTACAAGGATTATCCAGTAATCGACAATTAAGGGGACGTGGAAAAGAACATGGAGACACGTGTAACTACCGTCTCAGGTATAAAAGGTATACCAACCCCTCAGGTAAAGGGATTACGCTCATTCTAACTTACATTTCTCCTTGTTTCCTTCCATCTAAGAGATTGAGGCACTGACTTGAGTGTCGAAATTGTTGGATTTCGGTTACATCGAGATTCCTCTCCATGTCCCCGGATTAAAATTTAATTAATTAAAATAAATCCAGATGGAAAGAAACTTCCCAAGCGACCGTTTTCTTCATCGTGTTATTCGATTGAGCGATCGCTTGAACAAACTTATTGTTCAAGCAATTCTAATTCCTTCGTCGATTAGCCGTGGAATAGATGATGAATATGGATCGTCGGTTTTTGTGTTTGTTTCGGGGTCCATGACAAATAAGAAAATAATAATTAAACTAGAACAAGAACAAGATTTATACCTCTTGTTTACTTCTTGATCTTCTATCGTATTCCTATCCTCTTCTTGGACGTCGTGTGGGCAATGGTCTTCCAAGAAACAAAATCACCAAAAGCCTTCTTCTCCTCCTCCTTACTTGCGCCGACCACCAAAGGAGAGAAGTCTTCTTCTTCCTTGTTTGCGCCGACCACCAAGGAGAAGGATTTCCTTCTTTACGCCAGCCAAAGCCCTAGCCCTTCTCCTTGCGCCGCAACAAATGAGGAGAAAGGAGAAGAGAAGAAGAAGAAGAGATGAAAAATAAGAAAGAGTTATCTTCTTCCTTGAACACCACCCAACCTCCTCCCTTGCTCTCTTTGTTGCTGGCCACAAAAGAAGAAGAAAACTTCTTCCTAGCTTGCGGCCGAACCACCTCTCCTTCTTGTATATTGCGCACGCCCAAGGGAAGAAGAGAGGATGATGAGAAAAAGAAAAGTTTTCCTTCTTCCTCCACAAATCCCAGCTGAAACCCTCCTTTCTTCCTTTTTATTGTCGGCACAAGCCCTAGGAGAGAGAGAGAGAGAGAGAATTAGGTTAATTCTTGTGCCTTGGTTTCATGACTCATGAGATATTTATAAGCTACAATAGGGACCATGAGGAGTAGTTGATTTTGGTCTCCTAATGGATCCTAAACCCGACCCATTAATGATAACCCGGTCTAATAATGGGTTATCATTGAACTACAACACCAACCCCATAATTAAATATGAGTTCCACCATACTATATGTACATAATCTCCTCGTGTTTAAGATCTCGCATGTCCATTAATTAATTAAATTACTGACAATTTAATTAATTAATATCTAACTCCATGAGTTGTACCGCGCAACCTTATCATCATGTCAGACTAAGTCCACCTGCAGGATTTACATGATGAACTTTATGGGCTCCTCAAGGGGACATCATCATCCTAACGCATTAGGACACGGTTTCCTTCTATAATCAACGACACACCATGTAAATAATATTATTTTCTAATTTACCGGGTTTATTGATTTAACAAATAAACCTCGTCCATTGGTAAATTAAATAAATAGATATTAAGTGTAACGCCCGACCTTATATCTACCCTAAAGGCGGGGTTACGGGTCCATACATTCATATCATGCAATCATATTAAACATGTATATCCAAACAAAACAGTTACAATACATGAACTAGTAATAAGCATGCTTATTGAACACTAAATTACCAAGCAAGGTTTTCTAATCAAATAATTCATTTATATCTACATGCATTTACAACCTAATATGGAAAGCATTTAGCACACTATAGCATGAAATCTCAAGAAGGCACATAGCAAAGGTTATCTAGCCTTAGATACATGCAAAAGAGGCATATACAAAAGAAGCATTCATAAGGAATAGAAAATGGCAATTATCTATCATTTTACTTAGCATGCATATTACAATATTTAGACATTAATGATAGTATTAGCTAACATGGTTTAGGTTTCATATCTCTAACAGTAGAGTAGTCACAATCATCATACATTCAGAGTATAGCAATACAATTTCAATCTTTCATAGGAAGCAGTTAGATTCTAGACAAACTAAGGTAGATAGAATCTTTCATCCTTTCCCGAGCCATCACCACACACATCCTCCAACCTTCCCTCTGCCTCTTCCTTTAGTTCGAGTATTTCTTACCGCTATCTGCAGCATAAGAAAAATAACAGGAACTAGTAAGCAAAACATGCTTAGTAAGAATCCGGGCCTACTCGCAAAATCCATATCAATGCATCATATCATGTACACAATAATCAGATAGAGTTATCAGCATCATAAGCATCTCATCAAAGCATCATAAACATCATAGCAATTTATCTCTAAGTACTTTACGGAACAAGATCACATAATGAGAAAATATGTTTTTCAAAACAGTTCCATAACGGTAAGTACTTCAAAATAACATATCATCATCCAGGGCCCAGTTGTCGTACCACATCATCATGCGCGTTCCCTAATAAATTGGGGTAGCGAGCCACCAATCTAATTAGAGCAGGACCCTTCCGTCCTACCAATGCCATGACCTTAACATGCTCATTGGATTTGTTTAACGACCCCCTTCCGAGTCGGGTAGACAACTTTCCAAAGTAAAGTAATTTATCATGTAATTACTCATATAAGTATATGCCTAAAGGTACTCTTAATCACTTCTCAAAGGGACACACCACGCCTTCGGGTGCTCTTGATCCCCCAGGGACACACCACGCATTCGGGTGCTCTTGATCCCAGTTTTAATAGAGTAACCTTTTTATGCATATTATCATCCACATCATGTTCATGTCATAAGAGTGCCCCATGGGCTATAAGGCATGCTTTTATACCTAACAAGATAGGTCACATAATTTATACACATATCACATATGTAATAGCATGCTTCATGGTCTCATTAGGTACTTCCCAACCCTAGAACTAGGGTTGGCCGAAACATACAAGTAAGGGAATTTGGTTTTCCAAGCAAGCATTCATGCAAGCATTTCTACAAACACCTCAAGTACCTTTCATGTTAACAATTGAAACATGGTTTATATCTCATATTGGGATTAGCATTCACTAACCCTAATTTGCAAGGGGTGGCCGAATGATAAGGTGGGGTTTCTAGGGTTCTTGGACAAGTCATCATTCACGAAACAACACACATGTATATACAACATTTTATCTACCATTCTAATCATGGGAACATAATAGGATATCAAGCATCACAAAAACTCTAGCCATTCTTCTCTTGGCCGAAACCTACACATGGGGTAACCCTAGAATTTTGTACATAACACCATTAAGAAAAACCCATACACATTTACGTTAAGTTTTAAGGAATGTATTCTTATAACTAAAGGGACCAAGGCCTCCCTCCAAGGGGGTGGCCGAAAGTTGTAGGGCACTAAAACCCTAATTCTTGTCCTTCCAAAAATTTGGAAATATCGCATATGAGTATAAAGTCCCTAGGGGTACTAACATATATCGAAGCTTAATCAAAAATCCCCTTCTTGGACCTCCAAGCATAGGTGGCCGAAACCCATTAAAGGGCAAAACCCTAGGTTTTGTTCTTTACACCATGAAGAAAATCTATCTACATGTATACCCTAAATCTTAAGGTCTTCCCATGCATCAAGTTGGATCAAAAACCTTCTCTTGGACCCCTTACAAGAGTTGGCCGAAACTTCCACTAGGGAAGTTCTTGCAAATTTTCAAAAGGGATGAAACAAACATACATTCAATAACCATTATGCCACAGGCGAGAGGATACTTACATCCTAGCGCTGGAAATTCCTTTAGACCGTAGGGTACCCTACACTTGAAGGGTATGTGAAGATCTTTTTCTTCCAAATCTTCTTTCTAAGAATCCTTGGTCTTGGTAGATGACAAGATCACTTGGATTTCTCCCTCTTGAATTTGCCCTAGGGTTAGAACCCTTGCCTAAGGTTTTTCGAAAATTGGAAGAAGGAAGAAGAGAGGTTTCGGTTTTGGAAGATGAAGAGGAAGAAGAAAAGGAAAGAAGGAAGTTGCTCCAACTTCCACCTATTTATACTTTTCTCATGAAAAGACATGTCTCTTCACTCTTACCCACTTAACAAGCATGTTCCTTTCTCCTTCTACATGAAATATTGCTTGGTTCATTGGTTATGACATGGTGAGTGCAACTAGGAGGTCCAAGGTTCAATCCTTGCTCCCTTCACTTTGCACTTTCTTTTTAGCACCATTCATTTCCAAGCCCAATAAACCAAGCCCATCATGAAATTCATAATATGAATAATATTTTATGAATTCAGAATATTTCATAATATCCCAAAAATATTATTTCATAATATTTTTAATATTCCATTTTCATGAATATAATATTTCATGCTAATATTTCATGATAATAATATTTCATGAATATAATATTTCATGCATATAATATTTCATGCATTCATAACATTTTATAGCATGTGATTGCATGAAATTTATATCATTTCATTATAACCGTTTTCCTACATTGTCATGATTTTACATTGACAAATTTGGGGTGTTACAATCCTCCCTCTCTTATAGAAAGTTCGTCCCGAACTTTAAACAATTCCCCAGGTATTCAGGATTGTAAAAATTGGGGTGGAATTGAAAAAAAATGACATGGTTAGTACAAACCATTCCTTTCTCAATTCGCAAATGTATACAGAGGAAAACACACACCTAATCGGTGGAGTTTACCCTGGTGATTACTATATGTAACCACTCTCCTACCCAAGTTCTAAATTATCAAAATAGTGTTCATGTTCACCTATCTTACAATTACTTATCATATATATTATACAGGTGATAATTCAACCATCATAAACACTACTTCATGCAAGCATGAATCATTTCTATACATAGTCATTAATATCATACAAGTGATAATTAAGCTAACATAATTACTACTTTATGCAAGCATTAATCATTTCTATATCAGGCAAGCATAAATCATTTCTATCAATATCATTACTGTACATGAAATAATATAAGCGAGTTTAGGATTTCTTACTTGGAAGCGGCAGAAGGAAGCTTGATGTGTGTGTGATGGAGGGGAAATCTGCTCTGATACCAACTTGTAACGCCCGACCTTATATCTACCCTAAAGGCGGGGTTACGGGTCCATACATTCATATCATGCAATCATATTAAACATGTATATCCAAACAAAACAGTTACAATACATGAACTAGTAATAAGCATGCTTATTACTAGTTCATGTATTGTAACTGTTTTGTTTGGATATACATGTTTAATATGATTGCATGATATGAATGTATGGACCCGTAACCCCGCCTTTAGGGTAGATATAAGGTCGGGCGTTACATTAAGTACATGTGTCCGTTATTCTATCAGGATTAAGAGTATGTACATCATAATATTTGAGGTTTAATTCGATTATATAGTCAGTATAAATCTAATCACTCCTAATCGGTCCTGCTCAATACACACAAAATATACTAGTGTAATTCTATAGTCAAGATAGGCTAATACCAAATTATACTACAACCATTCTAATAGTTTGCCCAAATCTATCTCGGTTGTGAGCCACTACTTATACTTTATAAGGAACTGACAACATGATCTTCTGTGTGACACCACACACCATGTTATGTACAATGTAAAGTAAAGTATAATAGCATATATATCAAATATAAAATGCAATCAATGACCGTG
This sequence comes from Boesenbergia rotunda, assembly GCA_024364735.1. Lineage (NCBI taxonomy): Eukaryota > Viridiplantae > Streptophyta > Magnoliopsida > Zingiberales > Zingiberaceae > Boesenbergia > Boesenbergia rotunda. Next base: position 41,619 of record JAGFNQ010003284.1, read on the forward strand.
TGATTCTTATTCCAAGATAGATGTTCATACAAAAGCTAGGCTTTTAGTATACATCCTAACAGGAATGGGCTCCGTCGGACAACCTTCGGCATGTTCCCCTTAACGCTCGTGCTAATCTCGCAGGGTGGGAGCTCTTCCTCTCTCGTCATCATCCTCGTGGGTTGAACTCTGGTGACTGACCGTCGATGTCGATTCCTTCTGGAACAAGTTTGGCGTCGTCTGTGGGAAACCTATTAACGCACCAGAAGGAGCACCGATGGCAGAGCCGGAGGGACAATCTATCGTTCTGACGAAAGAGGAATTAGATCGCTTGGTGGCCAATGTTGTCAAAGGGGCGCTAGAACACCACCAAATCGAGCAGGTGGTGTTCTAGAGGCTTCGTGGTAGTTTGCTTCGATGGTTCTATTTTGGCCTTGACCTGGGGTGCCCGTATCCATCCGGGCGCCTAGCCCCAGTGAGGCGCCTCACTCCTTTGAGGCGCCTCAGCTGCAGAAACATGTTCCTTTGTTCCCTGCAACCAAGGTTAGTTCCAAAACACAAGAAGCAAAATATGTTAGCCATTATTTACAGCCTAAGCTGTCATGGTTCTGACATTGGGTCTCCCAAATGGAACCCTAGGTCTAACTGACGCCTACTATTCCCTCGCACGGGGAACACATCCTCAGCTACTCCTCTCAGGAGAGTTTACCTTTTGCCAACTGGCTCCTCCGGTTGGACTTTTGCCCAATCCTCCTGATCAGGTCTTTGTGCCCAGTCCATGACCAGGACTTCTTGCCCAACGTCCGGTCAAGTCTTCGGTGCCCAGCCCTTTGCCAGGACTTCTTGCCCAGTCCTTGACCAGGACTTCTTTGCCCAACTTTCGATCAGGTCTTCTTGCCCAGCCCTTAGCCAGGACTTCTTGCCCAGCCCTTTGCCAGGACTTCTTGCCTAGTGTACCGAGGACTTTTCTGCACACTTAGTAAGCTTGTTAGATCACATTTACACCTTAACTTCTGAACCCTTTACCATTATCAAAACATAGGTTTGACTTAGTTACTTCTTGCACCAACAATCTCCCCCTTTTTGATTTATGGCAACATGGTTCAAAAAGTTAATTTAAAAAGATAACAAGCAAAGAATTCGAAAAAAATATTCAGTTTTCTCCCCCTGAGTTTTTCAACGATATGTGGGTTTTTTGTAAACCTTCTATGTGCTTTAGATTTGACTAAGTGTTAAAAAAATTTCAAGCTTTCTATACTTAGAAAAAAATTTTCCTCACACTTAGAAAATTTTCTAAAAAGATTTCGCAAGAAAATTTTTCCAAAAAAGTTTTTCAAGTCTTTTCATACTTAGAAAATTTTCAAAATGATTTTACACTTAGGAAATTTACAAAAAGATTTTTTTTATGCTTAGAAAATGTTTCAAAAAGTTTTTCAAGTTTTTAATACTTAGATTTTCACTTAGAACCAGTTAAGTACTTTAGTTATTTACTTTACTTTTTGAAAAAGTGATAAAATTTAAAAAAAATTAAATTTGAAAAAAATTTATCTTTTCCTTTCTCTCCCCCTTTGCCATATATATAAAAAAATGATACTAATTATAGCAAAAAAAATTAGAGCAAAAAAATGATGTTCTGTATTGAACCAACTCAAATAAGTTTAAGCATAAACTGGACCAAATCAAATTAAACCGTTCTTGTTCAGGTCTTGTCTAACCCAGTTAGCTACTTACTAACTGTTATAAACAATAGCTTTCGCTAGGGTTAGTCAAGTTAAGTGTTTTGATCATGTTAGATTTTCTAAGCTTGACACTTAACCTGATTGCTGTTCAATTGGTATTTATTGCCCCAATTATTGTAGATGCACTGACTTAAAGCATCTTGAATCAAGGCATAGACGTAAGCATCTCAACCCAGTCTAGGTTATCAATCAAAAGTACCCTAAGTTGCTTGTGAGATGCTGGCTTCTAGATCTATAGGTGCATGCAGTTCTAAGGTTAGGGCCTAAGCTAAGTCCATTTGCGAAAAAAAACCCTAATTTTGAAGGGGGTAAGTTTTTTAAAAAAACTAAGTCGAAAATCATTTTAAATTTCAAGACTTTGATAAAAAAATTTTTTTTTTTCATAAAAGATTAATTAAACATTAAGAAATAAAACATTTTTTGAAAAAAATATAGAACGGTCCTATTCTACTAAGCATAAGATTCAATTATGAAGTACATGGCTGAGCAGTTGAAAGTAAATAGTCATGGCACAAAGCTAATAACTTATCAAATAAGTAGCTAGCACGTAAATATGATAGATGCATACAAGTCAACTATCAACAGGAGGACCACTAAAGTCAAATAGCAGTCAAGCACAAGTCAACTCTACTTAGTAGGGAAAGTCAAACAGTCAAAGGTATAATAAGATAGCTGGAAAAGTCACTCTGATTTATAAGGAGGGGCTAGGGGGATCAAATGGACCAGGCTGCCAAGATCGAAACATGGACATCATTTCATTGTATAGAGTGTTAGTGATATGAGAAAAGTGTCCTAAGGCAATCGCCTTATGATTGTAATCATTTATTTTAATAAATGAATATTTACTATTTGAGTATACATGTTTATGTATTTGATTGAGATCTTAAACTCATTTACTGAATGTTCGCAATACAATTCACAGCATGAGAGAATTTGTGACGAATTCACAACTAGTGATTATCTCTATATGTGCAATTGTGAAGTATTGAAATTGTCCCTAGTCGATGAATTGATAAATACGGACACTATCAATTCTGTTGAGACAAGCATGGGTTATTCTCTAATCAGCTGATTCTCACTGGCTGGTGACATTGAGATGTCCGGAGATAAACATGAATGCTAGTTAAGGGAACTAGTTCATTGGAGTGACTGGCTGTAAAACTTTATATGGTATTCTACATATAGATATGTCAGTGAAGTTCTTACTGCAGCTTAAGTGCGATGTTCCTTTGACTTGCGGTGTTCAAGTCATCTTGGTCATGGAGACTTATACTTTGACATCTTAAGCAAGCGTCTCCAAGGAGGTGTGGACCCAAGATGATTGGGTATAAGCCGAAGTGCCCGAAGATGTTTGAACAACCTACAAAGGATTCACCACTCCTTGCGAGGAGATGTATACCCAGGCCTATCGTCGGATTGTTACTCAAAGCCTCTGGCCAGAGCATATCATGTTAAAAGTGCGAGTCTCTTAAATACATGAGAGTAATTAGAAATCCAAAGGACGAGGAAGACACTACTTGGGCTAGGTGTGACGTAGTCAGCCTAGTGGGGACTGACACCATAGACCGTGTCCTGAACCAAGTGGGTATAAGATGGTGAAGGGAATGGGGCACGATTAATTATAGCTGCTGAAGGGATTCAGAATAGTTTCTGAGGTCAACCGTTGATCTTTCGATTATTGGGGATCATGATGTACTACTAGGTGCCACTCATGATCGTTCTATAATTGGTTAATTATAGACGACCAACATAAATCGAAAGCCTATTTAGTCACACACACTACGAGTAATCCGAGGGATTAAAAACGAGTTGAAAATTTGATTTTCCAATCAAGAGAGATTAGGTTTGGTTAAGCCAAACGATAAGTCGAATCTGAATTTTTCAGAGACGCATCGGAAGCATAAAATTGCAAAGTCTTTTGAAGATTTAATAGATGAATTAAATAAGTTTAATTTATTGGGGCGTGGCTTGGATGGGCCGGCCAAAGAGGGTCTCCATCCTCTTTGATTGGCCGACCACAACAAAGGGAGAGAACCAAGTTTTTGGCTCAATTTATAAAATAAATCAAGTGTGGTTTGTTTTATAAAATGATGGATGATATAAATTTTTATATAATAAACCAATGTTTGGTTTATTTTTCATGGAAATTAAAATGAACCATGGATTGATTTATTTTATTTTATAAAATCAATCATGGATTGATTTACCATGATAAGAAAAATTTATTCCATAAGAAAAAAGAGACTTGGTTGATTTTTATCATGAATTAAAAAATGATAAAACTTGGCATGATGGAATAAGTCATAGAAAATTTATTCCATAAGAAAAAAGAGACTTGGCAGTTGAGAGACCACTATATAAAGGACTCAAGGCAAGGCTTGAAAATCAATCGAAGTATTCTTGCCTGACCTCTCTCCCTCTCCTCCCTTCTTCCTCTTGGCCTGCCACAAGGCTCTTCTCCCTTATTCTTGCCGTGAGCACAAGGAGAAGCACCGAGGTGACGAAGTTCTTCCGTTGGGATGATCTTCCTCTCTAGCCATCATCACCTTGGGATTGGGCGCAAGTCATCTTCCTCCTTCTCGCCGAAATTGTGATTCCGGCCAACCTTGGTAGTGAGTTTTTCCGGTCTGATTACTTCTCTCTTGGTTTTTCTTGTCGCGTTCTCGGAGAATCTAGTAGTTCTCGAGAACACGAAACTCGTGGCTTTGCGAAGTCATCCCAAAGATACTCGGCGTGGATGCGAATAGCGAAGGGCTGCTAGGCACCTGGCGAAGGACTGCCAGGAAACAAAGACCTAGCGAAGGACTGCTAGGCACCTGTCGAAGGACTGCTAGGCACCTGGCGAAGGACTGCTAGGAAACAAAGACCTAGCGAAGGACTGCTAGGCACCTAGCGAAGGGCTGCTAGGAGTCAAAGACCTAGCGAAGGACTACTAGGCACCAGGCGAAGGACTGCTTGGAACCGAAGCCCTAGCGAAGGACTGCTAGGCACCAGGCGAAGGACGGCTTGGTACTGAAGACCTGGCAAAGGACAGCTAGGCACCTGGCGAAGGACTGCTGGGCAAAAGTCCAACCGAAGGAGCCCGTTGGCGACAGGTAAATTCTCCTGAGAGGAGTAGGTGAGGACGCGTTCCCCGTCGAGGGATCAATAGGCGTCGGTTCGACCTAGGGTTCCATTTTGGAGACCCAAAGTCATAACCAAGACAGCTAAGGCTGTAAAAACCTAATATTTTATTGCTTTGTGTTGTTTTGGACTAACCTTGGATGTAGGACCGAAGGAATGTATTTCTGCAGCTCAGAACGCCCCAAAGGAGAGGGGCAAGCAGCTGGGCAGGGCGCCCCCAGTGTCCCGGGCGCCCCCAAGGTCAAGGCAAAACAAGTTAAGCAAGAAAACGCTTCGGAAGCTTATGCTCCCGGGCACCCCCATGCTCCCGGGCACCCCCGTGCTCCCGGGCGCCCCGGATGCTTAGGGCGCCCTGGGTCGAAGCCAACGAAGCGATAGAAGCTTATCCAGCCGAGAAACCCACTGAAAGAGTCAACCCGGGCGCCCCTTGCTTCCCGGGTGCCCCCGTCAAACCTCGAGCCCGATCCTTGAGGGATAAGGACAGACCGAGAGGTTGCCGGATCGTGAGACACGTGGAGGGTGCCCCCAGACTCACTATATAAGGGGCTCGACCCCCAAGGCTTCTCAACACATCATTCCAACGCCACTACGCTCTTCGACTCAAGCGCTCTGCTCCAGAAACCTCCCAACTCGAGATTGAAGCGCCGTCGACGACCCTCTACTCAGAAGTACAATCTACAATGGGCATCGGTAACGAAAGAGCTTAAGTTTCAGTTTATTGTATTACAACTGTAATCTTTCTGTAAACTTTTTGCGCACATATAGAATTGCCCCCAGTAAACGATCAACGACCGTGGGCCTTGGAGTAGGAGCCGACCGCGACTCCGAACCAAGTAAAATCGCTTGAGTTCGCGTTTGTGTTGTTTTACTTTTCCGCTGCTTATTCTCTTTTGCGAATCCAAAACGTTTTACGATATTCACCCCCTCTATCGTTATTCTCGATTCGACATATTGTAATTATTTGAATCCTCGGGGTTGACGAGGCTAAATTAGGTATTTAATTTTTGTAATTAAATACGACATCTATTTAGCCGAGCTTTTTATTTACTTTCGATCTAGATTTTATGTACACTCCTTCGTGGAGTATAGGATCGATGGATGTAAATAATTAGCTTCTCATCTCGGCTTGGAGATCCCTTCATGGAGGCTTGCGCATGGATAGGGTGGAGTGGACGAGGTGGCGGCACGACTGGAGGCGCATTGAAGACCAAGGCCATGATAGTTGGAAAAATCTAGGATTTTTCTTGTTTATTCTGTTGGTTTATGTGCTTGTCGTGTCTGTGTATGAAAATTCCTCATTATAAATAACTAAGTGGGAGAGGGACCCTAAGGGTCCCGCGACCTCCATTACTAATTTGACAAGTGATGTGAAAAAGTCTGCGCGTCAGCTCTGAGTGCCTTCCTCCCCATCGGATGGGCTTGTTCTGCGGATCACTGGGTCAGACATGATTATAGAAAATTGTTATGGAGCGTGTCATTTTCCCCATTGGACGACACATAATCCGAGATAATTTTCTTAGTATCGTGTAATGGTAAACACTTAGATGCAAATAATAATATCCTCCCCATCGGAGTCACTGCTATTATCTGTAGGGTCGAAGACGACCAACTATTAATTTTATTTGTCAAAAAGTTAGGTTGACAAGATAATAAAATTAATGGGTAAAACCTTCTCTTATAAATGTAGAATTTGTATATGTCCACACCATCGTGGCATACGATATTCTCGGTGTTTTGAGGTGTTGGTTGATTTCAAATTTATTGTTTTGAGGAATCAATTTATTTTGAAATATAAAGTGTGTGATTGTTGTGATTCTCAGGTGTTTTCAAAATAGATCTAGACCCACTTGATTTAATTCTAAGAGAAAACCAACTTAATGCCCCTAATAATAAAGATTGGGAATTAAACCTGGACTTTGTCGCAACTGCCAAGGAATCCAAATGTGAGCTTGTCGAGTTCTGTGCTGAAAAACCCAGCGAGATTAATGATGAAGAGGAGATGGAATATTTTAGGCAGTGGTTGGAAGCAGACGAGATGACTCAAAGACATCAACATCAGGCATCTTCCATTACCAGTGATAAAACATCCAAGCTCGACGAACTCTTCGGACATCATAATCGGGCCGCTAGGCAAGAGGTCATGAAGAACTTAATGACCACCACCATGATTGAGGGTATACCCATAAGGGAACATGTTCACAAAATGATGGCTTGGCTAAAAGAGATGGGAATCCTTGGAGCAGAAATCTGTGGGATCGGATTGAAACAATAGAGGGGGGAGCAAAGGAAGGGTCAGCCGAAGGATAGCAACAAAAGGTTGACTGTGACTGTTGTAGTCCGAGGAATCGGTTAAACAAAGATGGTGAAATAGTAAGAGGAATGCCTTTGTACAGTGGTCGAGTAACAGAGGTCATCAATTTTGACCAGATTGTTGTAGAATTCGGTACACAATGTTGAATTTACTGGATGTGTACAGTAGACAAGATGGTCTTGTTGATAAAAATTAATAGCATCCATTGCTACCGGGCAAGATTGACTAAAGAATTGCCTATTCAAGAAGCTGGTCTTGATAGGTTTGTAGGTGGTGGATGTGAATTTATTGAACAAAGCTAAGGTTGGGAACCTAGGATCCGGGCTAGGTTCGGCCCTGGGGTCAGCTTGTGTAACACGATGTTTTCTAGATAGGTAAAGAAGATTATGCATTTACTAAGAGAAATAATCGAAAAATTGATTATAAATGCATAATTAAAATGGTACCAGGGAGGAGGGAGGCATTGTCGAAGTAGGGCGTTCGAGGGCAAAGGATGAGTTTTCGGGCGCCTTAGAGGGAGAAGGAGTGGAAGAGAAGTTGGTTTGGTGTGGCAAATGACCATGGTGTGTTGCCTTTATATACTGTTTCACGGGCGCTCGTAAGGGATCCCGGGCACCTGTGATGATTGAGGCGCTCGAGAGCCTCTCGGGCGCCTGAGTCATGGTGTCAGCCCCTTTTGGAAGCTTTGGCTGCCTTGAACCACGATAAAGCATGGGGCGCCCGTAAGCTCTCGGGCACCCAGGTTGACCGAGGTTTGACCGTTGACCAAGGTTGACTATTTTAACCAAGTTTGACTCAGTTGACTATGTTTGACCAACTAATAACTAAATCAATCTAGTCTAGATTATCTTCAAAATGAGTTTATTTTGACATTCAACATGAAATTTAATCCAAAAACAAATACAGTTGAAAAAGTAGGGTTAACAAAACTAAATTAATTAAAAAAAATTGAGGTAATTTTGAATAACTTTTGAAAGCACTTTGAGTTGATTTTGAATAAATTTTGAAAACAGTTTAAGTTTTATTTTAACGGATGAATTATACTATTAGGTTCTAGACATCTCACTCAGTTCTTCGTGATTAAACATGTTAACCTTATGGGTTTTGTGAGACAGATTTTCAAAAAAAAATAAATATTTTAATTTTGAAAAACATGGTTAACTTTTAATACATAGAATTAATTTTTCACGTTGGTTCAAAAACATGCTTGGACTCGGGTTCTAGGTTGGTTCAATACAGAATAATTTGCACGTTGTTTTTACTTGGTTTAGAGTCGCGGTCGGCTCCTACTCCAAGGCCCATGGTCCTGACCGTTTACGATGGGCAATTCTTTATTTTTCATAAAATATTACAAGTCGAGAGTACAAAAATAGAATTGAAAAGTAATTACAGCACTTAACAAAATTAGCTTTTACCGACGACCGGAGAGGTTGGAAGTTTCCGGAGCAGCGGGTCGTCGTCAGCGCTTGAATCATGAGTACGGAACTTGTCGGAGTGGAGCGCTTGAGCGTAGCAGTTGAAAGCAATTGATGTGGAAGCCTTGGGGGTGAACCCCCTTTTATAGACGTCAGTAGGGTGCCTGTGTTGAAGGGGCCGCCTGACACGTGACCTATCCGGTGTGAACTCTAATCCAAACTCTGCCAGCGCTTATCCCCTTCATTGAGGCGCCTAAGCTGACTGGGGTGCCTGTGTTAACATAGGCGCCTAGTTGACCTGGTCCAGAGGCTTGCATGGTTGTTTGCTACTAATGCTTTGTTTTAACCCTTCACTGGGGCGCCTGTCTCAATATAGGTGTCTAGCCCAGCTAGGGCGCCTCATTCCATTGAGGCGCCTGAGTGCAGAAAACCCCTTCCATTCGTTCCTGCAACCAGGGTTAGTTCCATAGACATACAAAGCATACAACTGATAATATTAGAACATTATTTACAGCCTAAGCTGTCTTGGTTCTGACTTTGGGTCTCCCAAATGGAACCCTAGGTCGAACCGACGCCTAATGTTCCCTCCTACGGGGAACGCATCCTCAACTTCTTCTCTTGAGAATTTACCTTTTTGCCAACTGGCTCCTCCAGTTGGACTTTTGCCCAGCTTCACTCACCAGGTCTTTGTGCCCAATCCGCGATCAGGTCTTCATGCCCAGCTTCACTCACCAAGTCTTCGGTGCCCAGTCCTCGACCAGGTCTTCGTGCCCAATTCACGATCAGGTCTTTGTGCCCAACTTCACTCACCAGGTCTTCGTGCCCAACCTTATGTCAGGACTTAGTTGCCTAGCCTACGGCCAGGACTTAGTGCCCAATTCATAGAACCAGGACATAGTGCCTAGTGTACCTAGGACTTTCCTGCATACTTAATAAGCTTGTTAGATCACAACCAAATCTTAACTTCTGAACCCTTTTCCATTATCAAAACATAGGTTCGACTTTGGTGCTTCTAGCACCAACAATCTCCCCCTTTTTGATTTATGGCAACACGGTTCAAAAAGTTAAGTTAAAAGTCAACATATTATAGTAATCTAACGACAGTAAGTAAATGACATCATTTATCTCCCCCTGAAAAGGTTCTCCCCCTGAATTTTCCAATGTCATGCGGGTTTTTCTATAACTTTCTAAGTGCTAAGTGTTTTTCAAAATTTTAGCAAGAAGCTTTAAGTTTTTGACTAATGGTTTTTCAAAGACGAGCAAAAATCACTCAAGAACTTTTCAACACTTAGACAATTCTTTGAAAAGGTTTTGTAAGCCTAATACTTTGAAAAAAAATTTACTTAGGCAAGACAAATTTTGAAAACTGATTTCCCAAAAAAAAGATTTCAATTTTGAGAACTTTTTGCACATTTTTCACACTTAGAAAATTTCCCAAAAACTTTTTGCAAGTTTTTCACACTCAGAAAATTTCAAAAAAGTTTTTGCAAATTTTTCACACTTAGAAATTTTCCAAAAAGTTTTTGCAAATTTTTCACACTCAGAAAATTTTTCACAAAAAGTTTTTGCAAGTTTTTCACACTCAAAAATTTTTCACAAAAAGTTTTTGCAAGTTTTTCACACTTAGAAATGTTCAAAAAAGTTTTTGCAAAATTTTCACACTTAGAAATTAACATTAGTTGAAAATACTTTGTGCGAAAAAACATTTAGGAAAAATATTTAAATACAGTTTTTCCTTTAAAAAATTTCATTTAGAACTATTTGAAAAAAAAAATTCAAAAGAGTCTTGCTCAACAACTTTTGTTTTACTAAGGAGAATTTTCAAAGCACATGCACGAAATGTTCAAAGCAAATGCACTTAGAAAATTTTGAAGCGCCTTAGGAATTTTTAAAAGTACTTAAAAATGCTTTTTGAAAATTTTGAAATACTTAGAAACATTTTTAAGCACTTAGACTTTTACTTTACTTTTTGCAAAAGAAAAAAATTTGATAAAAATTTTCTCCTTTTCTTTCTTTTCTGTCTCTCCCCCCCCCCTTTTCCATATATCCAAAAAAAATAATAAGCCAGAAAAATTGACTATTGCAATTTAAATTTAAATTAGAGCTAGTTTGACAAATTGTAAATCTGTATTGAACCAACTCTAGTACTTTCAAGCAAGAAAAAGGACTAAACCAAATTGAACCGTTCTTGTTCGAGTCATGTCTATCCAAGTTAGCTACATACTAAATGTTATATAATAGTAGCTTTCGCTAGGGTTAGTCAAGTTAAGTGGTCTGATCATGTTAGATTTTATAAGCTTGACACTTAACCTGATTGTTGTTCAAGTTGTATTTATTGCCTCAATTACTGCAGATGCACTGACTTAAAGCATCTCAACCCAATCTAGGTTATCAATCAAAGTACCCTAAGGTGCTTGTGAGATGCTGGCTTTTAGATCTATAGGTGCATGCAGTTCTAGGGTTAGGGCCTAAGCTAAGTCCATTTGCGAAAAAATCCTAGTTTTGAAGGGGGTAGTTTTTGAAATAAAACTAAGTCGGGAAATTATTTCAAATTTCAAAAACTTGATCAAGAAAATGATTTTTCAAATTTCAAAAAAAAAATAAAATAGGAAAATTTTTAAGAAAACAATATAGAACATCCCTATTCTACTAAGCACAACCCTAACTTCCTTCTTAGTGAGCTAAACTCAGATTCAGGTAAGGGTTTGGTAAAGATGTTAGCTAAGTTGGATTTTGAGTCCACATGCTTAAGTATTATTTGCCCCTGGCTACATGATCCCTTACAAAATGATGTTTGACTTCTATATGTTTTGTTCGGGAATGTTGAATCGGATTCTTAGTCAAGTTGATTGAACTAATGTTATCGATAAAGACTTGGGTTTGGGTGTAGTCAAGCTGGAAGTCCTTAAGAGTGTGCATCATCCATAAAAGTTATGCTACACACTCCCCTAGTGCAACATATTCTGCTCGGTTGTGGACAAGGCTACGCAGTGTTGCTTTCTACTACACTAGCTGCCTAGGCTATGTCCTAATAATTGACAACTTCCACTTGTACTCTTTCTATCTAATTTGCACCCAGCATAGTCAGAGTAAGAATATCCTAATAATTCAAAAGTGGAAGTCCTAGGATACCAAATCCCTACATTTAGGGTGTCCTTACTGTACCTAAGTACTCTTTATAGGGCTGCTAAGTGGGATTCCTTAGTACAAGTTTGGTACCTAGCACACATTACAGAAAATAAGATATCAGATCTACTAGCGGATAAGTAAAGTAGACTACCAATCATGCTTTGGTATAACTTAAGATCTACAGGCTTACCTTCAGGGTCATTATCAATTTTGACATTTGTAGCCATAGGGGTACTTAAACTTTTGGAATTATCCATTTTGAATTTCTTTATTAACTCTTTAGCATACTGGATTGGTGAACATAATTACCATCTTTAGTCTGTTTAATCTGTAATCCTAAGAAAAAGTTGAGCTCACCGACCAAGCTCATTTCGAATTCACTTTTCATTATTTTTACAAATTCTTTTAGAAAGTTAGAGTTGGTGGATCCAAAAATTATATCATCAACATAAATTTTTGCACTAAAAATATCTTTTTCTAAAAATTATCATTTGAGAATCACCTCAAAAATTTTCAAGATTTGATCACATATTTTATTTATGGAAAATTAATATCAATAAATAACTTAATTTGGACGGCTCCCCGAGGCTCAATCCAAAATAAGAATTTATTGATAATATAATTTGGACAGCTCCCCGAGGCTCAATCCAAATTAAACATTTGACAATTTAAATTCAATTTAGGAAATTTAATTATAACAACTAACTTTAAATTGGACGGCTCCCCGAGGCTCAATCCAAAATAAAGAATTTTGTAAATAATTTAATATTCAATTATGAATTTAAATGCCAATTAATATTCCCATAATTTGTCTAGACTTTCTTGAAAGAAAGTGCCCAAAATTGTGAGCTTTCCATAAATGAAAAGTTTCCAAAAATAAAAAATTTTCAGAATAATTGTAAGTTTCTGATACAAAGATTTCTCAAATTAAGTTACGTATTACCAAATAAAAATTTTCAGAATAATTGGAATTGGTGAACATAATTTCATAAATAATTTCTCAAATTATTTAACCACACATCTAAGCATGCAACCTTATCTTGTATAGACATGATCATATATTTAAAATTTTGCAGAAACGTAAACTAATTTACGTATTACCTCGCGTAACTCGAAGGAAGGGACGAGATTCAACCGTAAGCGTCCTTCGGAAGCTCCGCCTCTATTCGCGTCCACGCATTGTATCTTCGGGATGACTTCGCAAAGCCACGAGTTTCGTGTTCTCGAGAACTACTAGATTCTCCGAGAACGCGACAAGAAACCAAGATAGAAGTAATCATATCGGAAAAACTCACCACCAAGGTTGGCCGGAATCACAATTCCGGCGAGGAGGAAGATGACTTGCGCCCAATCCCAAGGTGATGATGGCCGGAGAGGAAGATCGTCTCAACGGAAGAACTTCATCGCCTCGGTGCTTCTCCTTGTGCTCACGGTAAGAAGAAGGGAGAAGAAGGGAGAGCCCGGCCAAGAGAAAGAAGGGAGGAGAGGGAGAGAGCTCAAGAAAAAATACTTGGATTATTTCGAATCAATTCCAAGCCTTGCCTTGGGTCCTTTATATAGTGGTCTCTCAACCGCCAAGACTCTTTTTTTTCTTATGGAATAAATTTTCATAAGAAATTTATCATATAAATTTTCTATGACTTATTCCATCATGCCAAGTCTTGATTTTATATCATGGTTAAAATCATATTTTAATTCATGATAAAAATCAACCAAGTCTCTTTTTCTTATGGAATAAATTTTCATATGAAATTTATCATATAAATTTCATTATATAAATTTTTTTAAATAAATTTCTTTATCATGGTAAATCAATCCATGATTGATTTTATAAAATAAAATAAACCAATCCATGGTTCATTTTAATTTCCAAGAAAAATAAATTTTATATAAATTTCTTTATCATGGTAAATCAATCCATGATTGATTTTATAAAATAAAATAAACCAATCCATGATTCATTTTAATTTCCATGAAAAATAAATTTTATATAAATTTCTTTATATAAATTTCTTTATCATGGTAAATCAATTCATGATTGATTTTATAAAATAAAATAAACCAATCCATGGTTCATTTTAATTTCCATGAAAAAATAAACCAAACCTTGGTTTATATAAAAATTTATATCATCCATAATTTTATAAAACAAACCACACTTGATTTATTTTATAAATTGAACCAAACAATTTGGTTCCCTCCCTTTGTTGTGGCCGGCCAAGCAAAGAGGGTGGGAACCCTCTTTGGCCGACCTATCCAAGCCACGCCCCAATGCATTAAACTCATTTAATTCATCTATTAAGTCTTCAAAAGACTTAGCCATTTTACGCTTCCGATGCGTCTTTGAAAAATTCAGATTCGACTTATTGTTTGGCTCAACCAAACCTAATCTCTCTTGATTGGAAAATCTAATTTTCAACTTGTTTTAAATCCCTCAGATTACTCATAGTGCGTGTGACTAAATAGGCTTTCGATTTATGTTGGCCGTCTATAATTAACCAATTATAGAACGATCATGAGTGGCACCTAGTAGTACATCATGATCCCCAATTAATCGAAAGATCAACGGTTGACCTCAGAAACAATTCTGAAACCCTTCAGCAGCTATAATGAATCGTGCCCCATTCCCTTCACCATCTTATACCCACTTGGTTCAGGACATAGTCTATGTGTGTCAGTCCCCACTAGGCTGACTACGTCACACCTAGACCAAGTAATGTTTTCTCGTCCTACGGATTCTAATTACTCTCATGTATCTAAGAGATTCATACTCTGAATATGTCATGCTCTGGCCAGAGACTTCGAGTAACAATCCAACGATAGGCCTTGGGTATACATCTCCTCACAACGAGTGGTGAATCCTTTGTAGGTTGTTCAAACATCTTCGGGCACTTCGGCTTATACCCAATCATCCTAGGTCCACACCTCCTTGGAGATGCTTGCTTAAGATGTCAAAGTATAAGTCTCCATGACCAAGATGACTTGAACACCGCAAGTCAAAGGAGCATCGCACTTAAGCTGCAGTAAGAACTTCACTGACATATCTATATGTAGACTACCATATGAAGTTTTACAGCCAGTCACTCCAATGAACTAGTTCCCTTAACTAACATTCATGTTTATCTCTGGATATCCCAATGTCACCAGCCAGTGAGAATCAGATGATTAGAGAATAACCCATGCTAGTCTCAACAGAATTGATAGTGTCCGTATTTATCAATTCATTGACTAGGGACAATTTCAATACTTCACAATTGCACATGTAGAGATAATCACTAGTTGTGAATCCATCACAAATTCTCTCATGCTGTGAATTGTATTGCGGACATTCAGTAAATGAGTTTAAGATCTGAATCAAATACACAAACATGTATACTCAAATAGTGAATACTCATTTATTAAAATAAATGATTACAATCATAAGACGATTGTCTTAGGATACTTTTCTCATATCACTAACAGACATGACATACATCTGATATAGCTTAAACCCTCTATGGGCTGCAAAGGCTAACAACATTCTAATTGACTCAAGTCTGGCTACTGTGGCATCGGTTTCATCATAGTCTAACCCTTCGACCTGACTAAACCCTTTAGCTACTAAGTGGGCTTTATTTCTAACAATTTCCCCTTGATCATTTAGTTTGTTTCTGAACACTCATTTAGTATCTATAATAGATTTTCCCTCAGGCATAGGTACTAGTTCCCAGACTTGGTTTCTTTCAAATTGGGCTAATTTCTCCTGCTAGCTATGATCCAGTCATGGTCATGTAGGGCTTCCTCTATAGTCTTAGGTTTAATTTTTGAAATTAATACGGTCTGACTAAGATTTCTACTAGAAGACCTAGTTCCGACTCCTAAGGTTGGATCACCCATAATTTGATTAGAAGGGTGATTGAGTCTGGGTTTCTTGATTCTTCTAGAACTAGGTTCAACCTCAGGTCCGGCTGGATGGTTCGGTTCAGTGTTTGGCTCAACTACTTGGGTCGGTTCAATTATTGGTTCAGTTGATACCGTAGTAGTTGGTTCAAGGGTTAGTTCATTTAGAGCTTCAATCAGTGGTTCAATTGATGATTCAATTGTTGGTTCACTGTCTTCCTTATCAATATTTGATTGGTTCAAGTTTTGATTATTAGTTTTTGGTTCAATTTCCTCATCAAAAATTAAGTTAGTAGTTTCTTTAATTTTGTGAGTTTGTTTATTATAAACCCTATAGGCCCTACTAGTTGTTGAATATCCTAAGAAGGTCCCTAGGGTTGACTAAGATTGAAACTTACCTAGGTAATCCCTAGTGTTTAGGGTATGGACTTTGCATCCAAAGACCCGTAGGTAGTGTAGGTTAGGCATTCCATGATAATATAGTTCATAAGGGGTTTTATTATGCCTTTTGTTAATTAGGACCCTATTTTGGATATAGCATGTCATAGTTACTACTTCTGCCCAAAATTGGTTACCTAGGTTATATTCATTCAACATGGTCCTAGTGGCTTCCTGAAGGGTTCTATTTTTTCTCTCCACTATCCCATTTTGTTGGGGGGTTCTAGGACGGAATACTCATGAATATACCCTTAATTTTGTAGAATTCCTCAAACTTTTGATTTTCAAACTCTCCCCTGTGATCACTCCTATGTCTCTTAATTTTAGTATCATTTTGGTTTTCAATTATTTTGCATAAGTCGATAAATAGATTCTGTAGGACCGGAGCCGTTGATAGAGGGGGGGGGGGTGAATATCGACCGTGAAAATCTTTTGGTAAACTTCGTAAATCATTCGAACGTTCTAAGATCAGAGTTAGTAGCACAGCAGAAAAGTAAAACAGAAAAAGAAAAACAATACACAGGGACACAGCGGGATTTATTTACTTGGTTCCCAACCCCCAGGGTCAGTACGTCCAAGGCCATGTACTCGGCGTGAGTCCACTATTGGTCGCCTTTCCGAAATTTTCGGAGGTGGAGAAAACCCATCTTACAGTGTATAGTTACAAGCAACAATATTGAAAGTTAAGTACGGAACAAATAAAAGCAAACCAAACAAGAATCTGAAACTCGGTCGATCTGGACCTCCGAAGTGCCGCGCACTTCCTCCTGGAGCCTCTCGGTCGTAGAGCCTCATCTTTAGTGCGTTGTCATCGGTCAAAATGATCAGAATCACTCTTAGCAATTATGTCTGAAGCAGAGGGGTCGAAGCCCCTTATATAGTGCTTCTGGGGGCGCCCTGGATGTCGGGGGCGCCCCTATAAACTCGGTCAAACCTTATCCCCATGCCAACCTCACCGCAGCTGATAAAATCTTTGACCAGGGTACCCTGGACCTTCCGGGCACCCTCCTGAAGGCTTATCTATGTTTTAAACTCGAAACAGCAAATACAACTTTCAACTTGGGCGCCCTGGACCTTCGGGCGCCCTGGACCTTCGGGCGCCCTGCTTGAAGCCTATTCTGCTTACCACACGAAACAGCCAATTTCCTTTTGACTGGGGGTGCCCCCATCATCCTGGGCACCCTGCTTGGCTGGTTTCCAACTAAATTGGTTTTTCCTTTTGACTGGAGGCGCCCCCATCATCCCGGGCGCCCTGCTTGGCTGGTTTCTAGCCCCAATGTATGTTATTTGCCTGCTTTGTCTTCCGTTCTAGGTACCTGCAAGATACAAAAATACAAAGCAAATATACACACATTCTTAACCTTAAGGACTTGGTTCTGACTTCAGATTTCCACGAGACCCTAGGTCGAACCGGCGCAAGTTCCCACCCCCGAGAATGCGCCTTTCACCTACTCCTTTCAGGAGACGGTTGCCACCCAGTCCTTCGGGTGGACTTTTGCTTAGCTTCCGATACTTCCGGACCTCGAGACGCCCAAACCCTGACCCATCTCTACTCCTGTCCTTAGTCATCGCTCAGCTAAGTTACTCAGTCCCTCGGACCAAGACTTCGTGCCCATACCCTAAGTCCAGGACTTCAGTGCCCAACCCTCGGCCAGGTCTTCTTGCCCAATTTCGCGAACCAGGTCTTCGGTGCCCAACCCTCGACCAGGTCTTCTTGCCCAGTCCTCGACCAGGACTTAGTGCCCACCTTCCGAGTAGGTCTTCGGTGCCCAACCCTTTGCAAGGACTTAGTGCACAATCCTCGATCAGGACTTAGTGCCCACCTTCCGAGCAGGTCTTAGTGCCCAGCTTCACTCACCAGGTCTTAGTGCCTAGGTTAACTAGGACTTTTCTTCCACTTAGGTTACTCCTCCTTTTCTCCCCTTTGTCTGTTCAATGTATCACTGACTTACGTGTATTGTCAAACATTAAAATACGTAGAGGAGAACACCATTGATGCAACTTGCACCAACAATCTCCCCCTTTTTAATGTTTGACAATGACTTAAGTTAGATTGGTTTAAAGGGCTAACTTACTATCCTTGGGATAGAAAATAAAAAAATGATATAAGTTTTAAACCTACATTTTTGATCTTTGGGAGAAAAAAAATTTCTAACTTAAGCACACCTCTCCCCCTTTGTCATACATCAAAAATTACCAGAAATACTTGCGCCAACAATGAGAGTATTTGGTTCTTTTTGAAAATACTTAGTATAAGTTTTTGAAAACATAGCATAAAACTAAGTACTTGAACTCAGAAAAAAATACCGTATTTTTGAAAGAATACTATGAGTTTTGAAAGGTATAAATACTTTGAAAAATAAATTTTGAAACATGCAAGTATTTTTTTTAAACACTAGATTGAGCCTTTTTGGAAAATCTAAGTATTTTTGAAACATATTATGCAATTTTTGAAAATCTAAGTATAGGTACTTAGAAAGATATTAGGATTTTTGAAAAACATAAGTACTTTGAAAAATAAGAATTTTGAAAAATTAAGTACTTTGAAATTATTATGAATTTTGAGACGCATAAGTACATGACATGGTTTCTTTTCCAGTCTGACACAATCCTAGGAAACCTTGTTGGCTACAAGGATAGTTTCCTAAGTGTCCTGGAAAATTCTCCAAATTCAAGTAAGTATTATTTCTGAACAGAATTTTGAAAAAAATGATAGTATTTTGAAAATATATGTAAGTACATTTTGAAAAATATATGAATTTTTAAAGGCACAATATTTTACTTGACTTGGTTTACCTTCCAGTCTGACACAATCCTAGGAACCCTTGTTGACTACAAGGTTATTTCCTAAGTGTCCTGGAGATTCTCCAACCCATGTAAATATTATTTCAAAATTAATTTCATAAGCCACAAAAATTCTGAAAAGTAGAATAATAGTATTTTGAAAGACTTATATTTTTAGCAATATTTTGAAGATATGAAAATATGTTATTAAATAATTCCTTTTAATTTGACCTCCCCCTAAACTAGACTCAGTCCTGGGAAGCTTGTTGACTACAAGTGCTCTTCCTCTGAGTCTTTAGGATTTGGTTCAGATAAAAAAGAACTATTTAACAATATAAAAAATGATTACCAAAAAAACTTTTCTGAAGTTCTTTCTTTTGACTCAGACTCCCCTTAAATTAGACACATCCTAGAAGTCGTTGAAGATCATGAAGTGGACCTTCCTCTGTGTCTTTTAGGGTTTATCAAAGTCAAAGAAACAGGTAAACATATACTTTTTACTAAATAACCCTTTTTTTTCAAAAACACAAGTGATAATGATTTAAAGCACAGTTTTCGAAAAGTATTTTCAAATATTAGTAATGTTTAAAGTGCAGTTTTCGAAAACCATTTCGAAAAAAAATAAAAAGCACTCCCCCTGTACCCAATACCGTGTGACTCTATCTAAGTGCCTTAAGGAACTTTAGTGTTGTCCTAAGAGGCTTGTGTCTAATTGCGTGAGTCAAACAATTTTTTAATCAGATATAATTTTTGAAAACATGTAATATGTATATTCAATCAGACAAGCATGAATTCCATAAAAATATTATTATGTTGAAGCACTATTTTGAAAATATATTTTTAGGAAAATATTCTAGCAATTTTGAAAAATAGTTTTGAAAAATATTTTTCAATTCATTAGTCCTTAACATCTCACCCATTCTAGATGTCTCAATACAGTAAGCATGGTTGCCTTATAGGTGTATTGTGAGATGCTTGAATCATTTTTCTTAATTTATTTTAACTCTAAGATTTAATTGAAGCTTGTGTTAGATTCAAATCTAACAATAGTAAAGTGAATTTGGTTTTCAATAATCGACTTCCAGGTCTTGGCGAGGCACTAGGCCTTCTTTGACCGTAGCCTTATTGGATCATCAACCCTTTCCTTGACAAAGCCTTTTATTGAAAATCCATTTTCAAGTTACTCCTTGAAAGATTTTGGTCTAACTAGTTTGGGTCTTGGATCGATAGCTTCGGCTAGTTCCACCAGTTTAAAGAGACCAAGTATAGTATACTTGACCTTATTAGAAAAGACTTCCCTAACGTACTATCATCTTACCTCCTCCCAATACTAGGTTGATCAAGTTTTAATTATTCTATTTCCTATAGCCATTGTAAACTATGCTTAATTTAAATATGAATGACATGTCATATATTTAAAAGAATTAGCAAATGCATGGCATGACAATTATGCATGAGTCAAACAAGTCCAAAGCATTTTAATTACGTTTCTAAAGATGTATCAAATTTCCGATTTGATACATGTCGTGTGAACCGACGAATATGTCAACCCACTTTGACATATTTAATTTTATTAAATTAATTGTGGCGGTTTTGGTAAGATTATAGTTTGAGTTTGAGTTATTTAAGATTTGGTTGGATTCAAGTTAATTAAGAATTGAAGTTGAATTAATTAATTGAGGTTGAATTAATTAGGAATTAATTAATTTGAATTAATTTGATTGAGTTAATTTAATTGAATTAATTTAAGTTTGAATTAATTACGATTGAATTGAATTTATTAATTAATTTATGTTTAATTAATTAAGATTTAATTAATTTGAATTTGAATAATTAAGATTTAATTAATTTGAATTTGAATAATTAAGATTTAATTAATTAATTTGAATTTAATTTAATTAGGACTTAATTTGAATTAATTTGAATTTAATTTAAGGATTTAATTTGAATTTAATTAAAATTTAATTTGAATTAATTTAAATTTAATTTAAGGATTTAATTTGAATTAATTAAGATTTAACTTGAATTAATTATGATTTAATTTGAATTAAATAAGATTTAATTAGAATTAATTAAGATTTAATTTGAATTAATTAAGATATAACTTGAATTAAATAAGGTTTAATTTGAATTAATTAAGATTTAACTTGAATTAATTAAGATTTGATTTGAATTAATTAAGATTTAACTTGAATTAAATAAGATTTATTTGAATTAATTAATATTTAATTTGAATTAATTAAGATTTAACTTGAATTAAATAAGATATAATTTCAATTAATTAAGATTTCATTTGAATTAATTAAGATTTAACTTGAATTATTAAGGTTGAAATGATTAATTAACAGTTGTGGGTCTAAGTTCATAATTTTCATTATTTCGAAAATTTCTGACTCATCCTTATTTTTCTTTTAAAGTTTTTCTAGTAATTCGGATTTGTTTGAACATTTGTGAACTTTATTTACTATGACCTTTATCTTAGATAGTTCCATATCCTCCTCATCCTAGGAGGAGTAATTTGGGCCAATAGTTAAAGTTTTGTAATAATTTTCATGATTATCTATAATTAAGTTATTATCTAGGAGAATTTTATCTTCAAAATTATCCTTAGAAATAATATATTCAGAATTATCTTCTGGCTTATCTTTAGGACTTTCAAATTCGAATTCAGAGTTATACAACGGATTTTCAAATTTGAATTCATAATTATCTAATGGTTTTTTTAATTTAGAATTATGCTTAGGATTTTCAAATTTTAATTTGGGATTATCCTTAGGATTTTTGAATTTGAATTCAAAATTATCCGAATCAAAATTCAGATTAATTCCAAAATTAATTTCAGAATTAACTTTGGAAATTATCGAGTTAACATTAAGGATTAAAGTGTTGATTTTTGATATTTTAGAATTATTTACTTTTTTTAACTGATTATGCAAGATATCTATTTGACTGTGTAAAATCTCTAATTTATCCGAAAAATTGTCTACATTATTTACATAAGCTAGTGCAGGAATTTTGAAACTTTTTGGAATGTAAATTTTACGTATCTTTGTCGGACATTTGTTTTTGTAGTGTCCGAATTTCTCACATTTGAAGCATCGTACATGATCCTTGTTTTTCCGGACTCCTGGCGTTGGTGCCCCCTTTGTCGTCGGTGGTGTAGACTGAGTCTTGCGAGTAGGGCATTGATTTTTATAGTGCCCTCTCTCCCTGCATGTGAAACAAATAATATGCAATTTAAAATTAGACATAAAAAATACCTGATTCACCCCTGGGCTCCCCCTCAACTCCTGGCTTCGTTGCTCCGTCGGCGGTTAGTCCGGTGAAGAGCGACCTAGCTCTGATACCACTTGTAGAACCGGTGCCGTCGATAAAGGGGGGGTGAATATCGACCGTGAAAATCTTTTGAACGTTCTAAGATCAGAGTTAGTAGCACAGTGGAAAAGTAAAATAGAAAAAGAAAAATAATACACAGGGACACAGCGGGATTTATTTATTTGGTTCCCAACACCCCAGGGTCAGTACGTCCAAGGCCTATGTAATCGGCGTGAGTCCACTATTGGTCTCCTTTTCAGAATTTCCGGAGGCGGAGAAAACCCGTCTTACAGTGTATAGTTACAAGCAACAATATTGAAAGTTAAGTACGGAACAAATAAAAGCAAACTGAACAATATTCGAACCCCCTGCTGCCCTTAACGAATTTTTTTTCTCCCTTTCTTTTTTTCTTCCTTTTTAAAATACTAAACGGACTCGGAAAATTCCATAAAAATATTCTAAAAATCCCTAAAAATATATAGAATATTTCTAAACCATTTTTAAATAATTCTAAGGACTTTAAGAACTAAAAATGGGAATTTTGGGGCATTACACCAGGCGAAGGACAACTTGGTACTGAAGACCTGGCGAAGGACAGCTAGGCACCTGGCGAAGGACTGCTGGGCAAAAGTCCAACCGGAGGAGCCGGTTGGCATCAGGTAAATTCTCCCGAGAGGAGTAGGTGAGGACGCGTTCCCCGTTGAGGGAACAGTAGGCGTCGGTTCGACCTAGGGCTCCATTTTGGAGACCCAATGTCAGAACCAAGACAGCTAAGGCTGTATAAACTAATACTCTATTGCTTTGTACTTGTTTTGGACTAACCCTGGATGCAGGACCGAAGGAACGAGTGTCTGCAGCTCAGAGAGCCTCAAAGGAGTGAGGCAGCAGCTGACCAGGGCGCCCGGAGTGTCCCGTGTGCCCCCAAGGTGAATATAAAACAGATGAAGCAAAAGGAGTGCTTCAACAGCTTATGGGCGGGGCGCCCCCGTGCTCCCGGGCCCCCCATGCTCCCGGGCGCCCCCAGCGTCCCGGGTGCCTCTAGCTCAAGCTAACGAAGCAAGCCAGCGAGAAGCCAATGGATAAGAGCCTGACCCGGTCAACCCGGGCGCCCCCAGCGTCCCTGGCGCCCCCATCAAAGCCTGATCCCGAGTTTGAAGGGATCAGAGCTAACCGAGAGGAACTCGGATCAGTTTACACATGGGGGGCGCCCCCGACGTTCCGGGCGCCCCCAGTGGCTATAAATAGGCCCTCGACCCCAAGGCTTCGAACAACAATTCTTCAAACGCTTCTACGCTCTTCTGCTTCTGCGATCTGCTCCAGAAACCTCCCAACTCGAGATACAAGCGCCGACGACGTCCCTCCGCCCCAAAAATTCAATCTACATCGGACGTCGGTAACGAAGAGCTATTTTTAAGTTTACTATACTACTTTTGTAATATCTCTCTGTAAACTGTTTTGCGCACATATAGAATTGCCCATAGTAAACGGTCAACGACCGTGGGCCTTGGAGTAGGAGCCGACCGCGACTCCGAACCAAGTAAAAAACTTGGTGTTTGCGTGTGTTTTGATTTAAATTTCTGCTGCGTAATTGCTCTAACTTTAATCCGAACGTTTTACGATATTCACCCTCCTCTATTGTTTCTCTTGATCCAACAAGTGGTATTAGAGCGGGGAAGCTCAAATTTGGTGCAACCACCAATTTGAGAGTTTTTATTTGAGAGTTTTTTGGATTTTCAAAATTATTTTATCTTTTTTAATCTTTTCTCTTTAATCGAGGTGGTGCAACACCACCCAATTTTGAATTTTTATTTTTTCACCATAAGTTAGAATTGATAAAACGAACAATTTTTGAAAATTTGGCATAATTTTTTTATTATTATTTTAATATTTTTTCTCGAAATTCATGCTAAGCAAACTTTTTCCCAAACACTAAATTCTTATCTTTTTATCATTAATCAGAATTGATAAAGTCAACATTTTAAAAAATTTG
This sequence comes from Boesenbergia rotunda, assembly GCA_024364735.1. Taxonomy (NCBI): domain Eukaryota; kingdom Viridiplantae; phylum Streptophyta; class Magnoliopsida; order Zingiberales; family Zingiberaceae; genus Boesenbergia; species Boesenbergia rotunda. The sequence continues at coordinate 65,721 of JAGFNQ010003284.1, forward strand.
TCATTTATTTTTTATTTTATTATTATTTTATCTCGAAATTCGTGCAAACACTTTTATTGAGCTAGTTTTTTTCTCTCTCCCGCACTACTAATCCAAGACCAAGTCTTGGTACATTTTTGGTGTTTCTTTTGTGTACAAGGTGTAATCTAAATGGCCAACCAAGAGTGGAATAGTGTCTGTCCACCCCTATTCTGTGGCGAGAACTTCAGAACCTGGAAGGGTCTAATGGAATCCCACCTAAAGACCCATCTGGATTTATGGATGATGATCCAAACTGGTTTTTCAGTACCTACAGAAGATGGAAAGTCGATCGCTTGGGATAAACTGGACGAACCAACTCTGAGGAAGATTGAGACAGATGCAAAGGCGACTGCAATCCTGCTATGTGGCCTAACTAATGAAGAATTGAAGCAGATCGGACCCTTCAACTGTGCTAAAGAGATGTGGGAGAAGCTAATCAACCTACACGAAGAGTCAGCACCCGACTTCAAAGTTGACTCCGAATCAGAAGATGAGATAGAATCCATACTTGACTGCGAATTCAAGCCAAAGTCAGAAGACAAAGTGACTGAGACAAAAATGGGAAAACTCCAAAGAAGAAGCTTCAACTTGTACCCGAGTCCAACTCAGACTCTGAATCAGAAGACAATGAGGGGGATCGACCCAAACTGGTCCGATTAGCTCGTGATCATTACAAGAGTACTGAACAAACGATCGGGAAAGATAAGTTTTCAATATTTGAAAATCCATTATTTATCTCAAATAACTTGATTAATTCATATAAATTAGTTTAAGGTTAATACGTTAGAAAACTTATTTCGCAACCTTGTTGATTTTAAGAACCCAAAGTATTATTTCAATTATGATATAACATAGATCATTTTTTTTGTCATGTTTGCTTGTTTATTTAATTTCTGCAATTTACCATGCTTAGACTTAGGACTGATTAGTTTAAGGATTGAACCAACTTAACTGAAATTTGACAACATAGTATTGGGAGGAGGTGAGATGATAGTACGTTAGGGAAGCCAATTCTAATAAGGTCAAGTATACTCTACTTGGTCTCTTTAGACTGGTGAAATTAGCCGAAGCTACCGATCCAAGACCCAAACTAGTTGGACCAGAATTTCTCAAAGATTAATTTTGAAAATAAAATTTCATTGAAAGGCTTTGTCAAGGAAAGAGTTGATGATCCAATAAGGCTACGACCAAAGAAGGCCTAGTGCCTCGCCAAGACCTGGAAGCCAATCTTTGAAATTCAAATTCAAATTAGTCTCTGTTAAATTCGAATCTAACATAAATTTTTAGTTAATTTTAGATTCAAATATCTCTTTTCAAAATAAATTTAAATTGGATTTAAAAAAAATTAATTAATTTAACTTTTCAAAACTAACCATGGCTTTTTCAAAATAAATCTTTCTATGAAAATATGCATCTCACAAAACAGTTAAGGATATCCTGTTTTGTCACTTAGAAATGGGTGAGATGCTTAGGACCTAAAAGTTGAGTCCAACCCAACCAACTAATTCAAATTAATTAAATCTTAATTAATACAATTAAATTAAATTAAATCTTAATTAATACAATTAAATTAAATTAAATCTTAATTAATACAATTAAATTATATTAAATCTTAATTAATACAATTAAATTAAATTAAATCTTAATTAAATCAATTAAATTCAATTAAATCTTAATTAAATCAATTAAATTAAATTAAATCTTAATTAAATCAATTAACTTAAATTAAATCTTAATTAAATCAATTAAATTCAATTAAATCTTAATTAAATCAATTAAATTCAATTAAATCTTAATTAAATCAATTAAATTCAATTAAATCTTAATAAATTAAATTTAACTCAATCAAATTCAAATTTAATTCAACTAACTTTTAAAATTCAAATTTAATTCAACAACCTTTAAAATTCAAATTTAATTCAACCGAACAACTTTCAAAATTAAAATTTAAATTCAACTAAACAAACTTAACCCTCTAAATTTTAATTTTCTAAAAAATCAAATTTAACTTTTTTACTAAGAGTTAATGTTTCAAATCATTGTAATTAAAATCAAGTCTCTTTTGTTCACTAACCTGAAATTTATTTCATAACATTTATTTCTTTCCTTTACCATTATACAAACATTTCTTTCAGACATTCAGTTTATTCTTGTATGGAAAAAAGTCACCTTGGGATTACTTAGGTTATTTTTTTTTGTGTCTGTAGTCCGGGCTTAGATATTTAAATTTTTTTTGGGACTTAAAAAAAACCTTCTATTTTTTTAAATCATTTTTCCTTTTCAGTTTTCTATATTCATTTTCTCAAATAGGAGAATGAAATTATGTTTCAAATCATTAAAACAAAATACTTTTTTAAACTTAGTTTTCTTCTCTTTTTGTTTGAATCAAAACCCTAAGACTAAGAAGAGGATTAACTTGTGGTCAACAAGCCTCCTAGGACTGTGTCAGGTTTAGGGGGAGTTCAAATTAAAAGAAGAAGTTTAAAAATACTATGTTTTCAAACTATCATGTTTTTCGAAAACTATGCTATCATATGTCTTTCAAGCAATCATTTTTTTTCAAAATGTTAATACTTCAAAATTCATTTTGAGAATTGTGCTTTTGATTTTATCAAACCCTAAAGATACAGAGGAAGGTCCACTTCATGACCTACAAGGACTTCATGACCTACAAGGACTTCGAGGACTTCGAGAATTGTTCTAACTCGGAAGGGTTGGGTGAAAAGTCCTTGCTTGGAGGGCTAGTTGAAAAGTCCTAACTTGGAGGGTTAGGTGCAAATTCCCAACTTGGAGAGTTAGATGAAAAATCCTTAGCTTGGAGGGCTAAGGTGGATGGAAACTTAGCTTGGAGGGCTAAGTTTGAGTCCCTGGATTGGTCTGGTGATCGATCAAGGATTCTGGCACGCTGCTCCTTCGTGGATCGGTCTGGTGAACGATCTAGCGATGACTGATCGGTCTGGTGACCGATCAGGGAGTACACAGTGAGGTTGGGAACCTACTGTGCTGCTCCTGATCGATCTGGTGACCGATCAGGGAGTATGCGTTTCACCCATTGACTGGCTCCTGATCGGTCGGGTGACCGATCAGGGAGCAAGCAGTGAGGTTGAGTTCCCTTGCTGAACTGCTCCTGATCAGTCTGATGACTGATCATGATCACTGTACAGATCGTTCTGGTGAACGATCCAGCTTCGTGGGCTCCTCACTAAGATCGATCAAGACGGTTCCTGATCGGTCTGGTGATGACCTGATCGGACTGATGACCGATCAGGTGACACCCTGATCGATCAGTTAACCGATCCGAAGGCTTAGTCTGCGAAACTCAGAAATCACCCGATATAAGGGTGGATCGGTCCGGTGAACGATCCATGACCTGGGATCGGTCTGGTGATCGGTCCGGGAGAATCTCAAAGAAATCGCGATTTCTGATTGAGCGTTGGGGATCGATCAGGACAGAGCCTGATCGATCTGGAACTAGCCTGATCGGTCTGGTGACTGATCAGGAGGTTCTCTGATCAGTCCGGTGACCGATCACTTTAATTCAAATTGCACTGTCAGACGCTCTGATCACGTCTGACCGTATCTGATTCGCTGATGTTTGCCTCTGGTATTTGATTTACTGTGTGGTATACTGCTCTAACAGTATGATTAAGCTGCAGGTGGCAGGGGAGGATTCAAACACTCAAGGAGAAGTCAATGGAGGATCCAAACCACGTGTTCAAACTCAAAAAGGCACTGTATGGCCTTAAACAAGCACCCCGGGCTTGGTATGAGCGGTTGTTGACATTCCTAGTTGAGAAGGGTTTTGTTAGAGGCCAAATAGACCCTACACTATTTCTACGAAGGGATAGTGACAATATATTTGTAGCCCAAGTATATGTCGATGACATAATCTGTGGCTCAAACAATAAGGGCTATTTAAATGAGTTCATTGGACTCATGGAGAGTGAGTTTGAAATGAGTCTAGTGGGAGAGTTGACTTTCTTCCTTGGACTTGAAAACTCTTCCAAGTATGCAATGACACTTGGAATGAGTTTGAAATGAGTCTAGTGGGAGAGTTGACTTGAAATGAGTCTAGTGGGAGAGTTTTCCCCAAACTCACGATGGTATCCATGTGCACCAATCAAAGTATACACAAGAAATGCTTCAAAAATTCAATATGAGTGATTCAAAAGAGGTAACCACTCCCATGGCGACAAACACAAGATTAGACAATGATGAGAGTGGTAAACCCGTTGATTTAACTCAATATCGAAGTATGATAGGTAGTCTGCTATACCTTACAGCTAGTCGACCTGATATACTATTTGCTGTAGGTATGTGCGCTAGGTATCAAGTTTGCGCCAAGGAATCCCACTTAATCGCTGTTAAGCGAATTTTGAGATATCTCAAGGGCACAATTGGTGTATGTCTTTGGTACCCCCATACCGAATCTTTTGATTTGATTGGCTACACGGATTCTGACTACGCTGGATGTAAGTTGGACCGGAAGAGCACGAGTGGGGGTTGCCAATTCTTAGGTTCGTCCTTATTAAGTTGGTCAAGTCGGATGCAACATTGCGTTGCTCTCTCCATGATCGAGGCAGAATATATCGCCATGGGAGAGAGTGTATCACAACTGTTGTGGATGATACATACTTTAGAGGACTATGGATTGAGTTACAAAGGTGTGCAAGTGTTGTGTGATAATATTAGCACAATCAATCTAACCAAAAATCCAGTCCATCACTCTAGGACCAAACACATTGAAGTAAGGCACCACTTCATTAGGGATCATGTAGCTAGGGGAGATATTGTACGCTCACATGTAGAGTCCAAATCAAACCTAGCCGACATTTTCACTAAACCACTTCCCGAAAATGAATTTAGTTTTCTAAGACGGGAGTTGGGAATGTGTCGCGCTTCATAGTCTTTCTATTTGCATTCAAACCCTCTATGATTATTTCAAATTGTTGGGGAACAATTGGATAACTTTGGGGACATCTCACACAAATTATAAGGGTTACCAAAACGTTTTTGTTTGCTAGATATGTGGTGAGATGCTAGGTTCAACTAAATTTCTCAAAATGTCATTGCATCCCTTGAGAAATTAAGTTGACGAGATAATAATCACGGTGGTGACCATGTATGGGGAAAACCATTGCATAACATATGTGTATATGGCTCCATGATCATACTTGGACATTCCAATCAAGGAAACTTGATTGGAACATTGGATTTGATACAAACTTAGTTGAAATTGCTTGAATGATTGTTGATTGAGTTTGACTCTATTTGGATGGATCAAAGTGATTGTTGAACCTATAAGGACCTTTGATACTTACTCAGGGATCAATTTTAGTCATGAGATCATGCCCAAGTTCGACAAACTTCATCAGATCTCGTTGGAAAAATTCTGAAATTCTGAAACTGAACATTTCAATTCGTATCAGGGAGTGTCAGGAACCCTGATCGGTCACCGGACCGATCAGGCCTAGGGCTGATCAGTCTCCGGACCGATATGGTTCCATCCTGTAACGATCGGTCCACAGACCGATCGGAGGGCCAGCAGTGACTCTCCGAACTTTTTGACCCAGAGTTCTGAGCCAGCCTGGATCGGTCCCTAGACCGATTTGGAACCCTGTGGGGATCGGTCCACAGACCGATCAGGGGGCTCCCAGGTTTTCCTCCGGACCCTACTGTTCGTGTCCTGATCGGTCAACCGACCGATCAGGAGCGCGTCTAATCGGTCACCTGACCGATCAGGACCAGGCCAGTCCGATCAGGCTGTAGCCTGATTGGTCTGGGTGTGATCAGATCGAACGGTGATCCGTTCAGACGCATTAAATACTGGTTGGTGGACCGATCCACCAACCGATTAACTTCGCGAAAACCTCTTCTCGGCCGAACCCTAGCGCCGAAACCTCACACACGCGCATTCTGTGCTTCGTGCGAAAACTCCTCAGTGCTTTCCCCTTCCTCTTGCGAGTGTGCTCTTGCAGTTCTGAGGGGATCTTCCAAGTCCCGCGACGTCCCTATCTCGCGGAGAGACCCTACGACCAGTTCTTGCGCCAGGAGTCTCTTCCTGCGCACGTTTTCTTCCTCTCAACTTTCAAGAATGACACCAATGGCACCAAAGTGAGTTTTGTCTTAACTTCTCCCTTCGAATCATGTCATGGATTATATTGTGAAGCTAATCATATTTTGGTTTTGCTCTTGTTCTTGCTATTGTGTCGTGACCCTTGTGTTATTGCCGTGACCTTACTTTCTCATCTTATGTCAATGATCAAACTTTAAACCAAATGTGTCTCTTGATCATTATGTCTTGGTTGCACTCTCTGATTGGGTCCTATCTGGTATGATCAATTCTTGATTCATTCTATGTTCATTAAATCATGTGTATGACCAATTCAACCCCTTAGAAAGTCTTCCAAGGGAAAGGAGGTTTTGGAGGGCAGTTCGAGGGGGGAGACTCCTTCGTCATCTACACCTCTTCAAAGGCCTCCACCACCTCAACATACTCGGTTTCAAAGTCCTGGTCTTGCTCTCAAATTCCAGTGGCACAATTTCAAGTTAATGCCATGTCGATCTATCGATCATTCCTTCATCTATGAACATTGCCCAACCATCCGACACATTATCACACATTATAATCTCCAATCTATTCTTTATCTTGAGAGACCAATCAACCTTGACTTGGTCTCTGAATTCTATAACAACATGGTGAGTGGAGAGGGAACTGGGTGGAGCACGGGGTGGAGGGCCCGTGTTGCCGGTTGATCTTGATTTCAATCAATCTATTTTCACTAATTTTCTCGGCTGTCGCAGATCAAACAATGATTTCTTCCTCTACCCCTTTCCTCCTAATCCTCTTCCAGTTCCCTTCGATGGAGTGACTCCCGATTCCATCTACGAGTACTTTCTAGGCTATCCCAGGCCAAGGGGTTCTAGTGAGCGCACCCGTGCCTTTCCCACTTTTTCTGCTCTTCGTCTTTCCCCTGTTGACTATGTGTTGTTTAAAATCATCACCAATTGTCTCCTTCCAACTACTTCGAAACACCTTGATGAGATTCACTCATTCCACTGCTTGATGCTTTACGGGATGCATCAGCAGTTAGACTTTGACCCAGTGGCTTCGGTCTATTTCTCTATCATCGTCCACAGTATGTCGTTATCCCAGTCAGTCTATATGCCATTCGGCCATATCATCACTGCCTGGCTGGAGTCTGTTGGCATCGATGTTACACACGGCCGCGTTGTGCCCATGGTTCGCCAGGACTGCCGTCAGGACCGCCGCATGCTTGCTCAGTCCGGCATTGTTCTCGGGACCCAGGGGCTAAGGTGGAAGGCTCGCAGCCATGAGGGAGAGCTACAGAGAGCAGCTCATGACCAGGAGCCGCCAGCTGCTACTGCCGACTACGATGAGTGGGCCCTGGATTTACGCTGGCAGGTTGCAGAGATAGAGCGGATGATCGAGCACGAGTTACACATTTCCGAGCTCTGGCGATAGGAGGTCCGTTCAGAGTTTCAGTCTTTTGATCACCGTCTCGATGCTTTGGCATCTGATGTCTCTGAGATGAGCTCATTCCAGGACAGATGGTATGAAAAGTGGTATCATCATACATTTCCTGATGGTGCATCCCCCAGTGGCCCTTCACCCGGGGATATCATATATATTGATGATTCCGATGACGATGTCGCTGACGATTGATGATTTCTTGTCGTGTTTGACTCTCGGGCTGTATGTCCTGTGACTTGACTATTGTGGCCTTGTGCCACACGTATCTTGCTATTGATGCATGTGTCCTGCATCTTGCTACTTTTTTGGATGTTTATGTTTTGACTTGTCTGACTTTGCTTCATATGCTTATCTACTCTTAGTATGTTTATTGTTGATGCCATGTTGTTTATATGACTATGATCTGCATCTTTGATCTACTGCCATGTTCATGCTAGTAATGCCATGTTTACCTGATACATATAAATGTTATGGCATGCCTTGCGAGTTGATACTTCGTGTTCATATGATGCATGTGATTGCTATATCTTGCTCTATCTTTTTCACATGTATTCATATGGTTATTCTATAAACTATCACATCTTTGTTGATTTGGGATACCCCTAGGGTTGAGGGGGAGTTTGTTTTAAACTTATCAGCCCTTCTAGCCCCTTTTCGGTGTTCGACAAAGGGGGAGAGTGTGGTTGGTTAAGTTTAGGTTGATCATGTTGTAGGGGGAGGATCCTGATTCCCCTATGATTCTGGAATTGAGGAAATGGATTGAGAATCCCTAAATTTAGATTGGGTTGTCAAACAACAAAAAGGGGGAGATTGTTGATGCAATCTAGCTCTGATTATTTTGGTGTTGACACCGATTTAAGTTTAGGTTGATGACTATGATTATGTTTAAGTCCTGATCGAGGATTAGGCATGGTTTGGAAAATCCTTGCATGGAGGGTTAGGTGTTGAAAATCCTAGTCTGGAGGGCTAGGTGTTGGAAAAGTCCTAATTCGGAAGGGTTGGGTGAAAAGTCCTAGCTTGAAGGGCTAGGTGAAAAGTCCTAACTTGGAGGGTTAGGTGCAAATTCCCATCCTGGAGAATTAGGTGAAAAAGTCATGGCTTGGAGGGTCAGGTGCCTAGCTTGGAGTGCTAGGTTGGATGATGTTCTAACTCGGAAGGGTTGGGTGAAAAGTCCTAGCTTGGAGGGCTAGGTGAAAAGTCCTAGCTTGGAGGGCTAGGTAAAAAGTCCTAACTTGGAGGGTTAGGTGTAAATTCCCAACTTGGAGAGTTAGATGGAAAAATCCTTAGCTTAAAGGGCTTAGGTGGATGGAAACTTAGCTTGGAGGGCTAAGTTTGAGTCCCTGGATCGGTCTGGTGATCGATCAGGGATTCTGGCACGCTGCTCCTTCGTGGATCGGTCTGGTGACCGATCCAGCGATGACTGATCGGTCTGGTGACCGATCAGGGAGCACACAGTGAGGTTGGGAACCTACTGTGCTGCTCCTGATCGATCTGGTGACCGATCAGGGAGTATGCGTTTCACCCATTGACTGGCTCCTGATCGGTCGGGTGATCGATCAGGGAGCAAGCAGTGAGGTTGAGTTCCCTTGCTGAACTGCTCCTGATCGGTTTGATGACCGATCAGGATCACTGTGCAGATCGTTCTGGTGAACGATCCAGCTTCGCGGGCTCCTCACTAAGATCGATCAAGACGGTTCCTGATCGGTCTGGTGATGACCTGATCGGACTGATGACCGATCAGGTGACACCCTGATCGGTCTGTTGACCGATCCGAAGGCTTAGTCTGCGAAACTCAGAAATCGCCCGATATAAGGGTGGATCGGTCCGGTGAACGATCCACGACCTGGGATCGGTCTGGTGATCGGTCCGGGAGAATCTCAAAGAAATCGCGATTTCTGATTGAGCGTTGGGGATCGATCAGGACGGAGCCTGATCGGTCTGGAACCAGCCTGATCGGGCTGGTGACCGATCAGGAGGTTCTCTGATCGGTCCGGTGACCGATCACTTTAATTCAAATTGCACTGTCAGACGCTCTGATCGCGTCTGATCGTATCCGATTCGCTGCTGTTTGCCTCTGGTATTTGATTTACTGTGTGATATACTGCTCTAACAGTCTGATTAAGCTACAGGTGACAGGGGAGGATTCAAACACTCAAGGAGAAGTCAATGGAGGCTTTCCTTGTAACGCCCCAAAATTTTCCCATATAGAATGTTATAAAATATTATGGAATTCATGAAATATTATCATGAAATATTATGGAATCATGAATATGAAATATTATGGAATTCATGAAATATTATCAGAGAATATTATGAATTCATGAATATGAAATATTATGGAATTCATGAAATATTATCATGAAATATTATGGAATCATGAATATGAAATATTAAAAATATAATGAAATAATATTTATGGAATATTATGAAATATTATGAGTTCATGAAATGTTATTAATATTATGAAATTTCATGATGGGCTTGGCTTAATGGGCTTTGATATGGATTAGTGCAAATTGTGATAAAAAGAAGAGGTAGAAAGGAGGAAGCAAGGATTGAACCTTGAACCTCCTAGGTGCACTCTCCATGTCTTAACCACTACACCAAGCATTGTTTCTTGTTGAGAGAATAAGTAACATGCTTGTTAAGCGTGTAATAGTGAAGAGACATGTCTTTTCATGAGAAAAGTATAAATAAGAGAGGGAAGAGGTGTGAGTAACTTCCTCTTCTTCTTCCTTTTCTCTTCCCCACCGAAATTCCTTCTTCTCCTCTCCTCTTTTCCATTTTTCGAAAAGTGCTCCCTAGGGTTCTAACCCTAGGGGATTGGAAGGAAGAAGGCTCTTGCCCTCTATTAGGGCCAAGGAGTCTAGAGAAGAAAGAGTAAGAGGAATCTTCACTTCTCCTTCAACCAAGGGTACCCTAAGGGACTTAAAGAAGTAGAATCTCAAGCGAAAGGATGTAAGTATCCCCTCGCTTGCAGTGTAATGGTTATTGTATGTATTCTTCATGTTTTGCTTTTGGAAAAAGGGAGTCTTCCCTTTAGGTAAGTTTCGGCCACCCCCTTAAGGGGAGGCCTTGGCTACTTTTTGATGCATGAGGAGACCTTTGGGACTTAGGGTACATATGTATGATGATTTCCCATCATGTTGTGATAAGGAAAAGTAGGGTTATCCACCCTACAAGTTTCGGCCAAGAGGAGAAAGGTTAGGCTTTTTGGGTTGTTTGCTATCCTATGATGTGTCCATGTTTAGTAGTGTAGGTAAGGTGTTTGAATAAATGTTTGTGTGAAGATTGGATGTCAAAAACCTAGCCTACCCTACCCTACAAGTTTCGGCCAACCCTAGGTGGATTAGGGTTTAAGGTTGTATGATTTTTCTTATGATATATCCATGCTTGATAGTATAGGTAAGGTGTTTGTGTAAATGCTTGTGTGGATATTTGAAGTCAAAAACCTAGCCTAGCCATCCTACAAGTTTTGGCCACCCTAGGTTAGGGTTTAGGGTTGCTTGGCTTTATTCCCATGATGCATGCTATATATGATATGTGATGATTGTATGGGATGTACCCTATGAGATATACTTAGGATTGCTATGATGGTATGTATGTGCAAGTGATGTTTAAATGGAACAATGATTGGAAACTAAATGTCCCTAGCATGTGTGATATTCGGCCAAGCATGAAATATTAGGTTTATAAAGCTTAAATTATCTTATGTGATATGATTATGTTAGTGAGGTAATATGTGAATGCATGTGATGAACAAATGGAATGCTTGATTGGAAAACTTGGACTTCCCTAGTGATGACTTTCGGCCAACCCTAGATTAGGGTTAGGGTTGCTTGTTTTTCTCCCATGGTGCATGCTATAAGATGATACATGATATATATATATATGTGTGGGATGTTGGTAGGGGATGTTTGATGTCAAAAACCTAATCTACCCCTACCCTTAACTTTCGGCCAAAACCCTAGTTTTAGGGTTAGGAACCATTTGATTTACCCATGAAGCATGCTACCACTTCCTATGATATGAATATGATTTATGTGACCAATCTTGTCATATATAAAATATGTTAAGTGGTTGAGTTATGATCCATGTATGAGTATGCCTTATAGCCCATGGGGCACCCTTATGAAATGCATGCTTTATACTAGGCTAATTATCATGATTATGGAGATCTATGTATGAGCATGCATTATAGCCCATGGGGCACCCTTATAAAATGCATGCTTTATACTAGGCTAGTTATCATGATTATGGATGCATACATATGCATAAGAATGAGCCCTGTAGGGCATGAACGAAGAAGGCTTAGGGCCTAAAGAATGCTTCCCTAGAAGACTGGGACTAAGAGCATACTTTATGAAAATAAAAAACATGATAATTATTTTATTTTGTAATGGCTTGTACTATAGACTCTTAAAGCGAGTCAAATGATTATGATACTAGGCTGAAGGACTTTTGAGAAGGCCTAGTAAACCTTAGTGGTTCGGGATTAGCTACCTCGTTCCTATTTAGGGGCGCGCGCAAAACATGAAGTACAAGCCGGGCCCTAATGATTATGCTATGTTCAAGTATTATGTTTATATGTTTTCAAAGAAACCTTTCCTATGAAGTTAATATGCTTAGATGTTTAACATGCTTAAACACTTACCATGCTTGAATGTGATTTATTCTCTTATCTTTCTATGATATGGATTTTGCGAGTAGGACAGGATCTTACTAAGCATTTGTGCTTACTAGTTTATATGTTGTCTTATGCTGCAGATAAGGGTAAGAGACACTTAAACTAAAGGAAGAGGCAGGAGGGCTGAAGATGTGTGGGGTGGTGGCTCGGGAAATAAAGATCTTCATATCTACAATATTATGCTTATGTTAACATTTCTTTAGTAATGAATGTTACACTTGGATTACTCATATACTTAATTATATTATGAGTTGAACCTATCATGTTATAGGTTAGTTTTGAACAGGCATGCTTAGTACTTTGTTATTAGTACTTTAAGAAGAAAAAAAAATTATACGAATGATAGTACGTGACCCCGCCCCGAGAGTAGATATAAGGGCGGGCGTCACATTCCTTGGAGCAGGTTTGTCCATTTCTCATCTCAAGTTGAAACGGCTGGAGCTGCAGGATTGAAGCCGCTGACTGAAGCTTGGCTGAGGGAGCTCAGGAAGTTCAGTAAGGGTTCAGTGGTAGCTGGCGTTGGCAGTGAGGCAGCTGGAGGCTGTGTAACGACCCAAAAAATTCTCTTAATATTTCTTTAAAATATTAAGCATGTCTAGATAATTTTCTGAGGAACCTAGAGATATTAATGCGAACTTTGGCCTACAAAATCCATGTTTTCACATTTAAATTGGGAAAAAGGGCACTAATGGGCCCTATATGGGTTTTTTAGTACCATAATTATTGGTAGATTTTAGGTGAAAATTAATATAAATATAAGGGGATTTTAATGAGAAAAAAACTAACATAATTATGGGGGATTTTTAGGGGATTTTCGGAATTTTAGGGAAAACAATAGGAAATAAAAAGAAAAAAATAAAATAAAAATAAGGTGCATGGACCAAGGATTGAACCTTGGACCTCTTGTACAACCATGCATGCTCTAACCAACTCACCTAGCAAGGGAATGTTATGAGGGAATGAAGTGAATATTGGTTAAGGCTTAGAAGAAGATGAAGGGTCATGGAGAGACTCTTCATTTACCTCCTTAATGGGTTATAAAGAGGGAGGTTTGGGAATTACCTTCTTCCTTCCATCAATTGCACTTTCTCCCCTCCACCTTCCTCATCCTAGCTGAAACCTCAAGGAGAGGTTCTCCCTTGGAAAAACTCCACAAGAAGGTCTTATCTCCAAGATCTAAGGGATTTCCAAGGATACAAGGGCAAGGGGGTTCAAGGGTCCAAAGGATTTACAATTTCCTTCTCTTTTAAGGTTTAAAAATCAAGATCAACCAAGGTAAGACTCCCTCACCTGTGGTATAATAGTTCCTTATGTTTTTAGCATGATATATTGGTTGGTTTTTGATTTGATGTTAAAAGAAACAAAAACCAAGAACCCTAGTCTTATGGGATTCAGCCACTAGAATTTTAGGGTCAATAATGATGCTAAAAATCTTCATAATGTTGTTTAATGTTCTCTCATGATGTTTAGAAATTAAATATAATTTTTGAGAATTTTTGGGGTACCCTAGGATACCCTAGGGTTTCGGCCAACATCAAGAACTCATGGGTAGGGTTGGGTCTAAAACCCCAAGTATGTGTTTTATGTATTATCATGATATAAGGGAGATGGAGGGTGTTTATGTGAATGTTTCACATGGCCTAGAGACCCTATAGGTTTCGGCCAAGTACCCTAATAGCGTGGAAAGTTAGGACTTATTTCAAGTAAGGGCCCCAATGACCCTATGGTAAGGTATGGTTGGTGTTTAACAATTGATTTGGGGATTTTAATGGAATTTTTTTCATGCCCCATGGCCTTGAAGTTTTGGCCAAGAGAAAGACTAGGGTTAAAGGGTTAGGGTTGGCCTTAAGTATGGAATCAAATGTTTCCTATGGCCTAGTATGTATATAGGAGATGTTGTTTGGGAAGTTATGTGAAGTTTCATGGACCTAGGGTTCCTTGGGGCTTTCGGCCAAGGACCTAACCTAGGGCTAGGGTTGGGTTGAACCTACAAAGATGCTGGTGTATAGGTTACTAAAATGTATGTTTAAGTAAGATGGAGGAATTTTTATGTTAACCAAACCCTTAGGTTATATGTCATGAATTATATGTTAGGTCATAAATGTTTAGACATGTGCCATGATTTATGAATGATATGTATGTATGCCATGTTTTATGAATAATATGTATGTATGTCATGTCTTATACATGATATGTAGGTATGCCATGTTTTATGAATGAGATGTAGGTATGCCATGGTTTATGGATGATATGTATGTATGCCATGATTCACGAATAATTTGTATGTATGCCATGCTTTATGAATGATGTGTACATATGCCATGTTTAAGAATGAAAATGATGAATGAAGTTAAAGATCATGCCCTTGAGGCTTAATGATGATATGGAATGAAAAGGAAGAATGAAGTTAAAGTTCATGCCTTCAAGGCATAACGATGATGTTAAGTATGATGAATGAATGAATATGCTATGAATGATTATGAATGAAAAAGCATGTAAAAGCATTTTATTTTATTTTATGGGCTTGTACCGGACCTAAGTAAGGTCCACGGTTCTGGACTACCGATGAAGCTGTCCACAGTTCGGGACTACCGATGAAGCTGTCCTTACGGTTCGGGACTACCGATGAAGCTGTCCTTACCCTAGTAGGTCGAGATTAGCTACCTCGTATTTACTTAGGGATGCGCGCATATGATGTATGAATGTGGTACAAGCCAGGGCCCAACGAATGTTATGATTATGTTAAAGTATTTAAAAGCATGTTTTTAAAGATTAAGCATCCTTATATATATATGTATCATTGCCACATGCATCCATCCATGTTATGCATTATATCTATGATAAGAATAGTATGCAAAGTAAGTTATGCAAGGTATGTTTATGCAAATGATTTTATTTATGTTCATGATAATTTAGGATGCCATGATTTAACTATGTTTATGCTAAATTAGGATGCCATGATTTTATTTATGTTCATGCTAATTTATGATGTCATGATTTAATTATGTTTATGCTAAATTAGGATGCCATGATTTTATTTATGTTGTGCTAGTTTAGGATGTCATGATTTAATTATGTTTATGCTAAATTAGGATGCCATGATTTTATTTATGTTGTGCTAGTTTATGATGCCATGATTTAATTATGTTTATGCTAAGTTAGGATACCATGATTTTATTTATGTCCATGCTAATTTATGAAGCCATGATTTAATTATGTTTGTGCAAAGATAGGAGGCCATGATTTTATTTAGGTTCGTGCTAAGAATGTTTATGAGGTTATGTTTATTATGTTCATGTCTATGCCAAGTATTATGCCATGCTATGAATGTTTACGATGTTTATGTCTATGCCAAGTATTATGCCATGCCATGAATGTTTTTATGTTATGTTTATGCCATGCTACGAATGTGATTAAGTTTATGTTCCTGCCATGTCGAATGTATGCTAAGTGTTCATAAAGGCTTATGTTCTAAGTAAAGCACTAAGTATGTTAATGTTTCATGTGCTCATGATTAAGTGATGGATGGTTTTAGTGAGTAGGAAAGAGTCTTACTAAGCCTGTGTGCTTATAGTCTAATTTCCTTATACCGCAGATTACGCAAGGGGACAGTAAGGAAGCAGCAGGAGGGCATTAAAGCATGTGTGTGATAGTGACTTGGCCAAGAAACCATATGGTTGCTCGTTTTATGATAGAACTTTACCTTTACTATTATGTGCTTAAATTTGACCCTATGACATGATGCTAATTATGACATGATGCTAAGTATGACATGATATGATGCTAAGTATAAAGTTAAGATGCCAAGTTCCCATGTTATGATGTTAGGAATGGTAGTAAGTGCATGTAGATGTACGTCTAAAGGTTTCCGCTGCATTATGATGTCTACATGCCCTAAGTATGTTAACGTAACGCCGCTTTATGAAAAAAATGAAAAAAAGCGAGCGTTACAGGCTGCTGGAGATGAGGTCACTTGATGCTTAGTGGAGAAACAAAAGGGACGAGAGACAGCTTCGGTAAAGCAAAGAAGTGTTCTACAGCTTGTGTTTTGAGTTCTTGTCGCCTTGAGTTCTCCACAACTACTTGCTGAGTTCTTGAAGTTTCCATCATTCTGAGCAAGCGATCGAGAAACAATCATCCATTACTCGAGCGCTTGAAGGAGAGAACGAGAAGCTTGGAGTCCGACAGTGGGAAGACACGAAGAAGGGTTCTTGCGTGAGATCGCCACTGGGTGGAGCTCAGGGAAGCTTGTTGCGTTCTTGTCCTTGATAAGTGTTTGAGTAAGATCCTTCTTGTTGTTTCTTTGTGCTTAAATTTGATCTGTGATTGAAATATTGTAGAGAGGTTACTCCACCGAGAAGGAGGTTGCTTTTTATCTGGTGATCACCGGGGCTTGATCTGCCGACGATCAAGGGATCGCCCACCTTAAGGGCACGCCAAGGAGTAGGGGCAAGTTATCCCCGAACCTTGTAAACCCTCCTTGTTAGTGAACTTGCTAGCTGTGTTTGGTTTGTTTGCGTAATTAGTTTTCTGCACACCTTGTTTTCTATTCTTTCCGCTGTGCTACTGATTTCTAAGTTGCAGAAAATTGCTAAGTGCCAAAGGTTGCATTGATTGGCTATATTCACCCCCCCCCTCTCTAGCCATCCCGTTTCCAACACTAAGGACTCAAAGGAAGAATACTTGTGGTTAACAAGCTTCCAAGGACTATGTCAAGTTTAGGGGGAGGTTAAATTAAAAGAACTATTGAACATTTCAAAATAAGTTGTTTTAATACACAAGTTCTCAAAGTTCTTTTGAAAATTTGCTTTTAAAAATACCAATATTCTATTTCTCAAAATGTTTTTGTGGCTTAGTAAATCCTTTTTGAAATACTTTTTGAAATTTTCTTGAGTTTAGAGAATTTCCAAGACACTTAGGGAAATGCCCTTGTAGTTAACAAGGTTTCCTAGGATTGTATCAGACTGGAAAGGAAACCATGCCAAGTAAAGTATTATGTTTTCTTAAAATATTATGTTCAAAAGTTTTTAAAAGTACTTATATTTTTCAAAAATTGCATAATATCTTTCAAAAGTACTTCTATTTTTCAAAATATAATGTTTTCAAAAAGGTACTAATACTTCTTTAAGGCAATAGTATTCTAAGTACGTGAATCTTCTAAAGATTTGCCTAGAAATATAAAATCTTTTTTCAAAATTGCACAATACCTTTCAAAGTCGAGTTTTGTTGGTGCAATTTAAGCTTTTTGCTAGGCTTTCAAGAGTTATACTAAGTATTTTTGTCTTCAAAATTCATAGGCTCTGATACACAAACTTTTTCTTTAAACTTATTTTTCTTTATTGATATATATATAGCCAAGGGGGAGAGCAAGAAAGAGAGAAAGAAATTTTTTTTATCTCCTTTTCGAAAAGCAAAAATTTCTAAGTGTTTTAAATTTTTTTAAGTGCATGTTTTTCCTAAGTAAAATTTTTCTTAGTAAACAAAATTTGTCTGAGCAAAATATTTTTGAAAATGTTGACAAATGTTCCTAAGTAAAGTTTTTTTAGTGAAAAACTTGTCTAGAAAATTCTTAAAGATTTTGTTTTTTAAAATACACAAAGTATTTCCAAGCATATTCTTCTAAGTGTGCAAATTCTTTTAAAACAAAATTTTCCCAATTCTCAAAGTTAAAATTTTTTAGGGAAATTTGGATTGAAAATTTTGCCTAAGTAATTTTTTTTGAAAGCTTTTAACATAATTTAGGCTTGCTTTTCAAAAGTCTTTGTCGATACAAAAGCTTTTACTCTTTTTTTGAAACACCTTGTCAAAAACTTATTTTTAGTAAAACTCAAAACTCCCTATTAGAAACCTTGTTCACCCATGTATGTTTTTGATATATGTCAAAGGGAGAGGAAAGGTCAAAGTTAAGTGTTTTAAGTGTTTTATAACACAAGTATTCAGGGGTTTAGGGGGAGTATGAAAAATAAAGAATTTTTTTTCAACTACATTTATTCTGTTCATAAACAGTTATACTTCGTTGTTTACCTTATGTTCTTAACTGTTATATGTTTTAAACTTAACTTTGAATTGTGTTGCCATAAATCAAAAAGGGGGAGATTGTTGGTGCAGGAAGCACCATATCGAACCTTGTTTTGATATTGGCAAAGGATTCAAAATTAAGTTCATTTGTGATCTAATAAAGTTACTTGAGTGTGCAGAAAGAAGTCCTAGCGAAGGGCTGCTAGGCACCTGGCGAAGGACTGCCAGGAAACAAAGTCCTAGCGAAGGGCTGCTAGGCGAAGGACTGCCAGGAAACAAAGTCCTAGCGAAGGGCTGCTAGGCACCTGGCGAAGGAATGCCAGGACACAAAGCCCTAGCGAAGGACTGCTAGGCACCTGGTGAAGGAATGCCAAGACACAAAGGCCTAGCGAAGGATTGCTAGGCACCTGGCGAAGGAATGCCAGGATACAAAGCCCTAGCGAAGGACTGCTAGGCACATGGCGAAGGAATGCCAGGATATAAAGCCCTAGCGAAGGACTGCTAGGCACCAGGCGAAGGATAGCTTGGTACTGAAGACCTGGCAGGACAGCTAGGCACCTGGCGAAGGACTGCTGGGCAAAAGTCCAACCGGAGGAGCCGGTTGGCATCAGGTAAATTCTCCCGAGAGGGGTAGGCGAGGACACGTTCCCCGTTGAGGGAACAGTAGGCGTCGGTTCGACCTAGGGCTCTATTTTGGAGACCCAAAGTCAGAACCAAGACAGCTAAGGCTGTATAAACTAATACTCTATTGCTTTGTACTTGTTTTGGACTAACCCTGGATGCAGAACCGAAGGAACGAGTGTCTGCAGCTTAGAGAGCCTCAAAGGAGTGAGGCAGAAGCTGACCAGGGCGCCCGGAGTGTCCCGGGCGCCCCCAAGGTGAATACAAAATAGATGAAGCAAAAGGAGTGCTTCAACAGCTTATAGGCGGGGCACCCCCATGCTCCTGGGCGCCCCCAGCGTCCCGGGCGCCCCTAGCTCAAGCTAACGAAGCAAGCCAGCAAGAAGCCAATGGATAAGAGCCTGACCCGGTCAACCCGGGCGCCCCCAGCGTCCCGGGCGCCCCCGTCAAAGCCTGATCCCGAGTTTGAAGGGATCAGAGCTGACCGAGAAGAACTCGGATCAGCTGACACGTGGGGGGGGGGGGGGGGCGCCCCCAGGGGCTATAAATAGGCCCTCGACCCCAAGGCTTCGAACAACAATTCTTCAAACGCTCCTACGCTCTTCTGCTTCTGCGCTCTGCTCCGGAAACCTCCCAACTCGAGATACAAGCGCCGACGACGTCCCTCCGCCCCGAAAATTCAATCTACACCGGACGTCGATAACGAAGAGCTATTTTTAAATTTACTATACTACTTTTGTAATATCTCTCTGTAAACTGTTTTGCGCATATATAGAATTGCCCATAGTAAATGGTCAACGACCGTGGGCTTTGGAGTAGGAGCCGACCGCGACTCCAAACCAAGTAAAAAACTTGGTGTTTGCGTGTGTTTTGATTTAAATTTCCACTGCGTAATTGCTCTAACATTAATCCGAACGTTTTACGATATTCACCCCCCCCCCCTCTATCTTTTCTCTCGATCCAACATTTTGCTTAGCTTCCGATACTTTCGGACCTCAAGACGCCCAAACCCTGACCCATCTCTACTCCTGTCCTTAGTCATCGCTCAGCTAAGTTGCTCAGTCCCTCGGACCAAGACTTCATGCCCAAACCCTATGTCCAGGACTTCGGTGCCCAACCCTCGGCTAGGTCTTCTTGCCCAATTCCCTGAACTAGGTCTTCGGTGCCCAACCCTCAGCTAGGTCTTCTTGTCCAGTCCTCGACCAGGACTTAGTGCCCACCTTCCGAGCAGGTCTTCGGTGCCCAACCATTTGCCAGGACTTAGTGCCCAATCCTCGATCAGGACTTAGTGCCCACCTTCCGAGTAGGTCTTAGTGCCCAGCTTCACTCACCAGGTCTTAGTGCCTAGGTTAACTAGGACTTTTCTTCCACTTAGGTTACTCCTCCTTTTCTCCCCTTTGTCTGTTCAATGCATCACTGACTTAAGTGTATTGTCAAACATTAAAACCCTTAGAGGAGAACATCATTGATGCAACTTGCACCAACAGATTCAAGGTTTCATCCTAACCCAGGTAAATCTAGAGTAATCATCGATAATTACTAAGCAGTACCAATTCCTGCTTAGTGACTTGGCTCCGTGTGAATTAAATAGGTCAAGGTGCAGGAGCTCAAGTGTGGTTTGGGTTAAGTCTGATTGAATTGGTTTATGAGTAGACTTAGTTTGTTTACCTTGTTTACATGAATTTCATATTGTGTTTTCAAAATTCTTGATTATTGGTACACCTTTAATTAAACCAAGTTGAGTAATTTTAGAAATTAGTTTAACATGAGTGTGATCTAATCTCCTATGCCATAAGTTGGATTCTTCTAATTGAGCCAAGAAGTATTTTGGTATTAAGGGTAGATTAATAGTGTAAACGTTGTTTTTCCTAGTACCCTTAAACATTATTTCTGAGTCTTGGAGGTTCCTAATCAGGCAGTCAGAGTTGGTGAATGTAACTATGTAACTAGTATCACAGAGCTGACTAATACTAAGCAAATTGAACTTAAAATTATCAACCAAGAGTACTTTCTTAATAACAAAGTTAGATTTAAGTTCAATATTACCTGACCCAATTACTTTGAGTGTAGCATTGTTGCCAAATGCTACCGAGCCTAGGTTCGTGAACTTGATTTTGGTGAATTTCAATTTGTCTCCAGTTATGTGTCTGGAGCATCCGCTATCCTGTTGGGACCGGGTGCATGTTGACATGGATACGGGTTCGTAATTTAAAAAAATAATTACGTGCAGCGGAAGAATTAGCATAAATAATTTCTCAAATTATTTTAACCACGTATCTAGCATGCAACCTTATGATGTGTGGACATGATCATAAATTAAAATTTTGCAGAAAGTAAACTAATTTACTCAATACCTCGCGTAACTCGAAGTAAGGGACAAGATCCAAACGTAGCGTCCCTTGGAAGCTCCGCCTCTATTCGCGTCCACGCCGAGTTCTCTTCGGGATGACTTCGCAAAGCCACGAGTTTCGTGCCGACAAGAACTACTAGATTCTCCAAAGGCACAACTAGAATATCAAGAGAGAGAGATGGAAACTAACCACCAAGTAACGGAATCAAGATTCCGGGGAAAGGAAGGAAGGAGTCGCGACCCGCTTCTTCTTCTTCTTCGGCGCCTTCTTGGTGGAGTTGGCTCACGGCAACCCTAGAGAAGATCTCTAGGGCCGGTGCCCACTTGGGAGGGAGAGGGAGAGAAGGAGAGGAAAAGAGGCTAGGCAAGAATCCTTGATCCCTTGAATTAATTTCCAAGCCTTGCCTATGCACCTTTATATAGTAGCCTCTCCATTGACAAGTCTCCCCTTTAACGGAATAAATTATCATAAGAAATTTATCTTATAAATTTTCTTATGAATTATTCCGTTATGCCTAGTTTTATTATAACTAACTTTATAATAAAACAAACACATCTCCCCTTTTATTATGGAATAAATTTTCACAAAAATTTATTATATAAATTTTTCTTATCATGGAAAAATCAATTCATAATTGATTTTATAAAATAAAATAAACCAATCCATGGTTCATTTTAATTTCCATAAAAAGAATAAATTTATTATATAAATATTTCTCATCATAGAAAAATCAATTCATAATTGATTTTATAAAATAAAATAAACCAAACCATGGTTCATTTTAATTTCCATAAGAAGAATAAATTTATTATATAAATTTTTCTTATCATGGAAAAATCAATTCATAATTGATTTTATAAAATAAAATAAGCCAATCCATGGTTCATTTTAATTTCCATAAAAAGAATAAATTTATTATATAAATTTTTCTTATCATGGAAAAATCAATTCATAATTGATTTTATAAAATAAAATACACCAATCCAAGGTTTATTTTAATTTCCATGAAAATAAATCTCTTTATATAAATTTCTTTATATAAATTTATTTATCCATAATTTTATAAAACAAATCGCGCTTGATTTATTTTATAATTTAAACCAAATAAATTGATTTCCCTCCTTTATTGTGGCCGACCAAACCAAAGAGGGTGGACACCCTCTTTGGTCGGCCACACCAAGCCAAACCCTTGCGAATTAAACTCATTTAATTCGTCCAATAAGCCTTCAAAAGACTTAGCCATTTTAAGCTTCCGATGCGCCTCTGATAAATTCAGATTCGGCTTATTTCTCTTGATTGGAAAATCCAATTTTCAACTCGTTTTAAATCCCTCGGATTACTCGTAGTGCGTGTGACTAAATAAGCTTTCGATTTATGTTGGCCGTTTATAATTCATCAATTATAGAACAATCATGAGTGGCACCTAGTAGTACATCATGATCCCCAATTAATCGAAAGATCAACGGTTGACCTCAGAAATTATTCTGAACCCTTCAGCAGCTCTAATGAATCGTGCCTCATTCCCTTCACCATCTTATACCCACTTGGTTCAGGACATAGTCTATGTGTGTCAGTCCCCACTAGGCTGACTACGTCACACCTAGCCCAAGTAACGTTCTCTCATCTTTTGGATTCTAATTACTCTCATGTATTTAAGAGACTCATACTCTGAACATGTCATGCTCTGGCCAGAGGCTTTGAGTAACAATCCGACGATAGGCCTTGGGTATACATCTCCTCATAAGGAGTGGTGAATCCTTTGTAGGCTGTTCAAACATCTTCGGGCACTTCGGCTTATACCCAACCATCCTGGGTCCACACCTCCTTGGAGATGCTTGCTTAAGATGTTAAAGTATAAGTCTCCATGACCAAGATGACTTGAACACCGCAAGTCAAAGGAACATCGCACTTAAGCTGCAGTAAGAACTTCATTGACATGTCTATATGTAGACTACCATGTGAAGTTTTACAGCCAGTCACTCCAATGAACTAGTTCCCTTAACTAGCATTCATGTTTATCTACGGACATCCCAATGTCACCAGCCAGTGAGAATCAGCTGATTAGAGAATAACCCATGCTAGTCTCAACAGAATTGATAGTGTCCTTATTTATCAATTCATCGACTAGGGACAATTTCAATACTTCACAATTGCACATGTAGAGATAATCACTAGTTGTGAATTCATCACAAATTCTCTCATGCTGTGAATTGTATTGTGGACATTCAGTAAATGAGTTTAAGATCCCAATCAAATACATAGACATGTATACTCAAATAGTGAATATTCATTTATTAAAATAAATGTTTACAATCATAAGGCGATTGCCTTAGGACACTTCTCTCATATTACT
>JAGFNQ010003284.1:91178-127357 GCA_024364735.1 Boesenbergia rotunda
AGATGATTCATCCCAAGTGGCTTGAAGAGCCTTCTTTCTCCGCACCTTCTTGTTTTCCTTTCGATTAGGACCCTATGTTTTGATAATGGGCAAAGGGTTCAGAAGTTAAGATTTGGTTGTGATCTAACAAGCATATTAAGTATGCAGGAAAGTCCTAGGTACACTAGGCACTAAGTCCTGATTCTATGAATTGGGCACTAAGTCCTGGCCGCGGGCTGGGCAACTAAATCCTGACGTAAGGTTGGGCATGAAGACCTAGTGAGTGAAGCTGGGCATGAATACCTGATCGCGGATTGGGCACGAAGACTTGGTCGAGGATTGGGCACCGAAGACTTGGTGAGTGAAGTTGGGCTCAAAGACCTGATCGCGGATTGGGCACGAAGACCTGGTGAGTGAAGCTGGGCAAAAGTCCAACTGGAGGAGCCAGTTGGCAAAAAGGTAAATTCTCTCGAGAGGCGTAGGTGAGGACGCGTTCCCCGTAGGAGGGAACATTAGGCATTGGTTCGACCTAGGGTTCTATTTGAGAGACCCAAAGTCAGAACCAAGACAGCTCAGGCTGTAAATAATGTTCTAATATTACCAATTGTATGCTTTGTATGTCTTTGGAACTAACCCTGGTTGCAGGAACGAATGGAAGGGGTTTTCTGCACTCAGGTGCCTCAATGGAATGAGCTGGGCTAGGCACCTGTATTGAGATAGGCGCCCCAGTGAAGGGTTAAAACAATGCATTCGAAGCAAACAACCACGCAATCCTCTGGACCAGGTCAAGCTAGGTGTCTGTGTTAACATAGGTGCCCCAGTCAGCTCAGGTGCCTCAATGAAGGGGATAAGCGTTGGTCGAGTCTGCAAATTGGAGTTCACGCATGATAGGTCACGTGTCAGGCGCCCCCTTCAACACAGGCGCCCCACTGATGACTATAAAAGGGGGTTCACCCCCAAGGCTTCCACATCAATTGCTTTCAACTGCTACGCTCAAGCGCTCCGCTCTGACATGTTCTGTACTCGTGATTCAACCGTTGACGACTACCCGCTACTCCGGAAACTTCCAACCTCTCCGGTCATCGGTAAAATCTAATTTTGTTTAGTGCTGTAATTACTTTTCAATTCTATATTTGTACTCTCGACTTGTAATATTTTACGAAAAATATAGAATTGTCCATCGTAAATGGTCAAGGACCGTGGGCCTTGGAGTAAGAGCCGACCGCGACTCTGAACCAAGTAAAAACAAATCGTGTTAGCGATTCGTTTTCATTTTCCACTGTGCAATTACTCTTCGCTTTCCGAAAATTTTACGAACGATATTCACCCCCCCCTCTATCATTTCAATCCGATCCCACAAGTGGTATCAGAGCGGGTGGCTCAAACTTGGTGCAACCACCAATTTGAGATTTTTTTCAGATTTACGACAAATTTTAAATTTTTTTTCTTCGCTCGAATTTTCTCGTTAATCGGGATTGGTGAAACACCACTTGTTTTTTTGTAATTAATATTCTTCCAGCACTACTAATCCAAGACTCAGTCTTGGAACGAGTTTTCTTTTTCTTCTTCTTTTTCAGTTAAAAAATTTTAAATGGCCAACCAAGAATGGAACAGTGCTCGTCCACCGCTCTTCTCTGGCGAAAATTTCAATTCCTGGAGAAGTCAAATGGAATCCCATCTGAAGGCTCACATGAACATATGGATGATCATCCAAATGGGATTCTCTCTTCCCGTAGAAGATGAATTGTCAATCAAGTGGGACAAACTGGATGAACAAACCCTCAATCAAATTGAAACCGATGCAAGGGCAACTACAATCCTACAATGTGGTCTAACCAAGGAACAACTTGAACTAGTAGGTCCATTTGGATGTGCTAGAGAAATCTAGAAAAAATTGATCAACCTTCATCAAGAGATCTCAGATGAAGAAGAAGATAAGATAAGTTATTTTGCATTCTCGGCTCAAGCTCAAATGGCTGAGACAGAGTGGGACCTGGCTTCGAAATTGACTCCGGATCTGAAGATGAGATAGAATCGATACCTGACTGCGAATTTGAGCCAGAATCAGAAGACGAATTGACTGAGACAAAAATGGTAACCAACTTCAAATCTTTTTCGGAATTACAATTAAATCAAACTGATACTATAATGGTCGAGGAGGGTATAGTTTCTATTGTAGGGAAAACTCCAAGAGAACCACCAAAGAAGAAGCTTCAACCAGTACCCGAGTCCGACTTAGACTCGAAATCAGAAGACAGTGAAGGAGATCAACCCAACTTGGTCTGATTGGCTTGTGACAACTACAAGATGCTAAAGAAACAGAAGAGAAAGACGGCTGAAATCAGGAGGGAGATTTCCAACCAGGAATCAAACAGTAATATGGTAAATTCAAATTTTAAAAATCATATAATATGTTATGAGTGCAGACAAATAGGACATTACAACAGTAAGTGCCCCACTCTCAAGAGTCAACTTTCGCCAAACGATACCCTTAAGAAGACTGGACAAACATTCGGGAAAGGTAACTTTACAATATTTGAAAACCCAATATTTACCTCAAATGATGTGATTAAATCCTATAAGTTAGTTAAAGCAAAATTTAGAAAATTAGAACTAGAAAATAAAACACTGAAACATAAGGTCAAAATGCTAGAAAATTTAATTCACAATCTTGCTGATTTTAAAAATCCAGAATATTATTCCAATTATGGCGTGACTTAGATAATTTTACTGAATTGCTTGCTTACTTGTCTATTTTTTTCTATTTTTTTTTGCTTAGACATAGGATTGGTTAGATTAAGGACAAATGATTAAATTGAAATTTCAACAACATAGTACTAGGTGGAGGTGAGATGATAGTACGTTAGGGAAGCCCTTCTAATAAGATCAAGTATATCCTACTTGGTCTGTTTAGTCTGGTGGAGCTAGCCGAAGCTTCCGATCCAAGACCCAAACTAGTTAGACCAAAATCTTTCAAGAAGTAACTTGAAGATGAATTTTCAGTAAAAGACTTTGTCAAGGAAAGGGTTGATGCTCCAATAAGGCTACGTCTAGAGAAGGCCTTGTGCCTCGCCAAGACCTGGAAGCTAATTACTGAAAATCAAATTCACTTTACTACATGTTAAATTTGAATCTAACACAAATTTCAATTAATCTTATATTCAACACATTTTTTCAAAAGTCAATAAATTGACCCTATAAATTTTGCAAAATTAATGGGTATATTCATGCGTATTCCTGTCCTAGAACCGCTTTCCAAAATTAATGGGTTCAAAATTAACCGCTTTTCAAAATCAAAATTTTATTTTGAAAACCTGTCTCACAAAACCCATAAGGTTAACATGTTTGATAACACTAGATTGGGTGAGACAGACTAGGTTGTGAAATTCAATTCAGACTATTCCTAACTCTAATGGATCAAAATCAACAAATACTTTATGTGTAGAAACATAAAGATTTGGACCAATGGATGTTGGATAGCGGATGCTCCAGACATATGACTAGAGACAAATTGAAATTCACTAAAATTAAGTTCAAGAAGCTAGGCTCAGTAGCATTTGACAACAATGCTACACTCAAAGTAATTGGGTCAAGTAACATTGAACTTAAATCTTACTTTGTTATTAAGAAACTACTTTGGTTAAAAATTTTAAGTTCAATTTGCTTAGTATTAGTCAACTCTGTGATACTGGTTACATAGTTACTTTCACCAACTCTAACTGCCTGATTAGGAAGCTCCAAGACTCAGAAATAATGCTTAAGGGTACTAGGAAAAACAACGTTTACACTATTAATCTACCCTTAATACCAAAATACTTCTTGACTCAATTAGAAGAATCCAACTTATGGCATAGGAGATTAGGACACACTCATGTTAAACTAATTTCTAAAATTACTCAACTTGGTTTAATTAAAGGTGTACCAAAAATCAAGAATTTTGAAAACACAATCTGCAATTCATGTAAACAAGGTAAACAAACTAAGTCTACTCATAAACCAATTCAATCAGACTTAACCCAAACCACACTTGAGCTCCTGCACCTTGACCTATTTGATTCACACGGAGCCAAGTCACTAAGCAAGAATCGGTACTGCTTAGTAATTATCGATGATTACTCTAGATTTACCTGGGTTAGGTTCCTGAAAACTAAGGATGAAACCTTGAATCTATTTATCGACTTATGCAAAATAATTGAAAACCAAAATGATACTAAAATTAAGAGACTTAGGAGTGATCATGGGGGAGAGTTTGAAAATCAAAAGTTTGAGGAATTTTGCAAAATCAATGGGTATATTCATGAGTATTCCTGTCCTAGAACCCCCCAACAAAATGGGATAGTGGAGAGAAAAAAAATAGAACCCTTCATGAAGCCGCTAGGACTATGTTGAATGAATATAACCTAGCTAAATAATTTTGGGTAGAAGCAATAAGTACGACATGCTATATCCAAAATAGAGTACTAATTAACACAAGGCATAACAAAACCCCTTATGAACTATATTATCATTGAATGCCTAACTTACAATACCTAAGGGTCTTTGGATGCAAAGTCCATATCCTAAACTCTAGGGATTACCTAGGTAAGTTTCAATCTAAGTCAACCCCAGGGACCTTCTTAGGATATTCAACAACTAGTAAGGCCTATAGGGTTTATAATAAACAAACTCACAAAATTGAAGAAACTACTAACTTAATTTTTGATGAGGAAATTGAACCAAAAACTGATAACCAAAACTTGAACCAATCAAATATTGATCAGGAAGATAGTGAACCAACAATTAAACCATCAATTGAACCTCGAAATGAACTAACCCTTGAACCAACTACTGCGGTATCAACTGAACCAATAACTGAACCGACCCAAGTAGTTGAGCCAAACATGAACCGAACTATCCAGCCGGACTGAGGCTGAACCTAGTTCTAGAAGAACTACGAAACCCAGACTCAATCACCCTTCTGATCAAATTATGAGTGATCCAACCATAGGAGTCAGAACTAGGTCTTCCTATAGAAATCTTAGTTAGATCGCATTAATTTCAAAAATTGAACCTAAGACTATAGAGAAAGCCCTACCTGACCCTGATTGGATCATAGCTATGCAGGAGGAATTAGCCCAATTTGAAAGAAACCAAGTCTGGGAACTAGTACCTAAGCCTGAGGGCAAATTTATTATAGATACTAAATGGGTGTTTAGAAAAACAACTAAATGATCAAGGGGAAATTGTTGGAAATAAAGCCCGCTTAGTAGCTAAAGGGTTTAGTCAGGTCGAAGGGCTAGACTATGATGAAACCTATGCCCTAGTAGCCAGACTTGAGTCAATTAGAATGTTGTTAGCCTTTGCAGCCCATAGAGGGTTTAAGCTATATCAGATGGATGTCAAGTCTACCTTTTTAAATGGGTTTATTAAAGAAGAAGTTTATGTAGGACAACCCCCAGGATTTGAGGACCTAGAAAAACCTGACTATGTTTTTAAACTTAGAAAAACACTTTATGGGTTGAAACAAGCACCTAGGGCATGGTATGAACGGTTATCAACCTATCTAATTTCTAAGGAATTTAACCAAGGTTGAATTGACTCTACCCTATTCGTTAAAACCTTAGAAAAAGATTTTTTATTACACAAATTTATATTGATGATATAATTTTTGGATCCACCAACTCTAACTTTCTAAAAGAATTTGTAAAAATAATGGAAAGTGAATTCAAAATGAGCTTGGTAGGTGAGCTCAACTTTTTCTTAGGATTACAGATTAAACAGACTAAAGATGGTAATTATGTTCACCCATCCAAGTATGCTAAAGAGTTAATAAAGAAATTCAAAATGGATAATTCTAAAAGTTTAAGTACCCCTATGGCTACAAATGTCAAAATTGATAATGACCCTGAAGGTAAGCCTGTAGATCTTAAGTTATACCGAAGCATGATTGGTAGTCTACTTTACTTAACCGCTAGTAGACCTGATATTTTGTTTTCTGTAGGAATGTGTGCTAGGTACCAAACTTGTGCTAAAGAATCCCACTTAGCAACCCTAAAATGAGTACTTAGTTACATTAAGGGCACCCTAAATGTAGGGATTTGGTATCCTAGGACTTCCACTTTTGAATTATCAGGATATTCTGACTCTGACTACGCTGGGTGCAAATTAGATAGATAGAGTATAAGTGAAAGTTGCCAATTATTAGGACATAGCCTAGTCAGCTGGTGTAGTAGAAAGCAACAATGCGTAGACTTGTCCACAATCGAAGCAGAATATGTTGCACTAGAGGAGTGTGTAGTACAACTTTTGTGGATGATGCACACTCTTAAGGACTTCCAGCTTGACTACACCCAAACCCAAGTCTTTATTGATAACATTAGTTCAATCAACTTGACTAAGAATCTGATTCAACATTCCCGAACAAAACATATAGAAGTCAAACATCATTTTGTAAGGGATCATGTAGCCAGGAGCGAAATAATACTTATGCATGTGGACTCAAAATCCAACTTAGCTGATATCTTTACCAAACTCTTACCTGAGTCTGAGTTTAGCTCACTATGAAGGCAGTTAGGGTTGTGCTTAGTAGAATAGGACTGTTCTATATTGTTTTCTTAAAAATTTTCCTATTTTGTTTTTTTGGCAATTTGAAAAATCATTTTCTTAATCAAGTTTTTGAAATTTGAAATAATTTTTCGACTTAGTCTTATTTCAAAAACTACCCCGTTCAAAACTAGGGTTTTTTTTTCACAAATGGACTTAGCTTAGTCCCTAACCCTAGAACTACATGTACCTATAGATCTAGAAGCCAGCATCTCACAAGCACCTTAGGGTACTTTGATTGATAACCTAGACTGGGTTGAGATGTGATGACTGCCCAATACAAGTGTCATGAATGAGCCTTAAATTTTGATATTTATAAATTGAAAACCCTAGCTCACAAAATTGAAATGTAGTACAGGGGTCTCAAGTCGTATTTTTCCGAGGACTAGATGTGAATGTTTAACTCAAGCTTGAAATTTGTCGTTTGATATTTTTGGGTTTTCGAATAAGATTTGGGGTTTGTTTCGCAAGACAAGGTGAAAATACAGCTTAAAATGAGTAGACTTAGCTAAAGCATGGTGCGAATTAGGGAATTGCAAGAGTTACACTTAACCTCTTTAAAGCTAAATCAAGGAAACTAAACTTATCCCTAATTGAGACTAAACAATTCAACTTGATATTATGAAACCAAGAATTCAAGAACTGAATAATAACGACAAGAAATCTTGAAATATGAAGCTAAATTGCAGAAAGTTGGAGTTAGCACAAAACTTGAGAGATGAAAACAGGGTTCAGTAAAGCTATGACCTGCCTGATCGGTCGATAGACCGATCAGATGCAAGCCTGATCGGTCGAACAGACCAATCAGATGATGTCCTGATCGGTCAGACAGACCGATCAGTGTCTGAAAGTGAACTGATACAGAATCAAATAATTACATAAATGAATTCAAAATCGAAATCTAAACTTTAGTTCAAGTTCTTAATCGATAATCCCTTCTTGCCGTCACACAAGAGTGGAGCGAAGAACCCCCTAGCTCGAAAATCAACAAGGAACCAATTCCCGTGGTCAGCGCGGAGATGTTTGATTTAAATTATCCCTTTTGAATTTGAATGGCCGTGATTGTTCCGGCCACATTCGACGGTCGGATCTTCTCTGATCTGAACCAAACTTCACAGATCTCCATCAATGGCTCTGATCTACTTCTCCTTAGCTTGGATCAATCAGATCTGCGATGGATAGCTCAAATCTTCCTTTCCTTTGAATGGATGGTTGAAACTCCTCTTAAGCTTGATCCGACAGTCAGATGGACTCTGATTTGGTTGAAAGCTTTAGATCTTGGTCTATAGTCTTGATTAGCTCTATCTTAGGCTCAGATTGATCAGAAGCTTAAAGACGGCTCAAATCACCCCGTTTCTTGATCGGATCACCCACATTGATCCATCTTTTGATCCCCTTGATTGAAGCCAATTCTGAGCTCAAGTCTGATCCATCTGATCTAGGACTTTGGTCATTTGATGCCTACAAAAGTTAAATGCAAATTCAATGTCAAATCATTTCAAATATACAAAGGTTTGTATCCAATGCCAAAATAGAAATAATTCATGAAACCTAATGTAAATGCAAACTTAAGCATATAAGAGAGGATCAAAACATGGGTTTGAGGGCCTAAAATGTTTAACAAAATTGTAATTATCAACTCCCCCACACTTGCTCTTGTGGGTCTCGCACAAGCTAACTAAACATGTACCCCTAGATTATTCTCAATCATAGCTAGAAGAAATTGAAAAGAAATTACCTAGGGTTGTTAATTCTCAAAAATCTAAACTCAATAGACTAGTATCTTGTCCTTAAGTCTACAACTTAGTACACTTCATCCTTCATTACTCATTGAGATGAACTAAACTCACAAAACCTAAGTCTACAACTTAGTACACTTCATCCTTCATTACTCATTGAGATGAACTAAACTCACAAAACCTATCAAGGGAATATTTAGTGGCTCTCTTTCTAAATTCTACATTTTCAATAAAAGTGGAGCTCACTCACACACTACCATGGTTCTTGCACTACCATAAGATTGCTTATGCTCTACTCTCCACCATCATTCTTGATTTGGATCCACACCTACAAAAGTTTATTCAAACAAGTTAAAGAAATATGAAATGATAGAAATGAAATAGAGATTTAGAAAATGGAAAAGGTAAGGAAGTGGAAGACTTGGACACTCAAGAATGTATCATAATGCACTTTGCCCTCTTATTTTGAATTATCCTGCATGTATCAGAGTTGGGGTGGAGCAGGGACTGAGGAAATTCACTAAATTCCGTGTGCCAAGGTTCTGTTTCTGTGCCAACTCTACTGATCGGTCCCTGCCAACTCTACTGATCGGTCCAGAGACCGATCAGTCTTCTGCCTGATCGTTCTAGAGATCGATCTGGCTCCATCAGATCGAACTAAGTGACCGATCAGTCTCTTCCCTGATCGGACTGGTGACAGTCAGGGTCTGATCAGTAGCTGAAACTGTAAAATTCTGAACTGTCTTCTGCAAGGTTCTCTTCTTTTCAATCAATACTACATCTTAAATCCAACTAACTCCTTATTCTCATCTTCACATCAGAACTCTAACCCAGCACTTGATTTCCCCTTCATGTTTTCTTTTCTCTTTTTCTTCCCTTTTCTTCTTCTTCTTTTTTTTCTTCTATTTTTCAGCTGCTTCTTTTGTTTCTCTTTTCTGTTTTTTTCTCTTTTTTTCAGTCATTTTGTGCACAGCTTATTCACACCTTCTCAAATGTTCTTCTACTTCCTTAAGTCGTGCAAAGAGACCCTTCTCCTTTCTTGAAAGCTTAGTGCCACAAAGTACTTCAAGACTCTAGCTTCCTTTGGAATAAACTCATGGATTTCAACAAAATTTTTCCTCATAGGATTTGAAACATCAAATAACATTAAGGAATCAAATTGCTCCAAATGTAATCTTCACTACCCAATACTCACAACTCACCCTTGATACACTACTCCATCAAATTGGCACCACCTCTTCATCATTCTTTTCTAACATTTTTTTCATTCTTCTTTTTGAGTTGCATCCTTGATACTCTCCTCATCCCTTATGAATTCATCAAAACAGATTTCCAAATATAATCCAACAAAAAGTAAGCTTCCAAAATGCATCAATTCTTACCAAAACACTAGCCAACTCCCCCACACTTAGCTTTTTGACCGTCTCGGGCAAAGTGACATCAAGAACAATCCAAGCAACCAAGTCTATGGGGAATATGGTTTTGAACAGAAAAATAGAGAAATGAAAATGGAATATAGAGTAGATTAACAAGCAATGTTGCAAAAATTGATATGAAAAAGGGAACAAAGTGACTCACCCCTATAAATGTGGTTCAATCATAGAAATATAGTTTTGAAAGAACCTAAGCAAGTTCTAGAGTACAATCACATGTGTGCATCTCAAAAATAAGGCCAAGTCCTCACTAGGTAAAAAGAATTCATCTCAAGTCATCAATCTAGAGTCCATAACTAAGTAGT
Organism: Boesenbergia rotunda; assembly: GCA_024364735.1. NCBI lineage: Eukaryota > Viridiplantae > Streptophyta > Magnoliopsida > Zingiberales > Zingiberaceae > Boesenbergia > Boesenbergia rotunda. Next base: position 101,217 of record JAGFNQ010003284.1, read on the forward strand.
ACTCAAGCATCCAAGAATTTTCATCCATTGGTTCAAATCCTAAGTTTTAGCAACCAAATTTAATTTACTTTCAAGAGACTCTAAAATGATATAGAGAAAACCTAGAGGGATACATTTATTCCTAATCATGCAAGAAATATGGTGCCAAGGAGAATAACATGGTATCTACTATGACTTTTATTTATTTTACACTACCTAAGCATTTATTAGCAAGGACTCATTGTAAAAGAAAAAATTTACTACTTGAAAACAATAAAATGGTATTTACAATGAAATAAAAATGCAAGAAAAATAAACTCCCCTTTAAGTTGGGTAGATAGCATCTTTGATGTCCAATCCATCCACATCTAGCTCCTTTACTTCTTCAAAGTACTTCTTGAGCCGTTGGCCATTAACTCTCCAAACAAAACCATTAGCCTCATCTTTGATTTCTACAACACCATAAGGAAAAATGCTAGTTACAAGAAATGGACCTTCCCATCTAGACCTCAACTTACTTTTAATCAATTTGAGCCTTGACTTGTACAATAGAACCTTGTCGCTAATTTGAAACTCTTTCCACAATATGTGCTTATCATGAAAATTCTTGGTCTTCTCCTTGTAAATCCTTGAGTTCTCATATGCTTCTAGTCTTATCTCCTCAAGTTCTTGAAGTTGAATCTTCCTTTCTTCTCCCACTTTAGTAGCATCAAAATTGCAAGCTTTTACCGCTCAATAAGCTTTATGCTCTATCTCCACGGGTAGATGACAAGCTTTCCCATAGACTAGCCGGTAGGGAGACATTCCAATGGGTGTCTTGTATGCCGTCCAGTAGGCCCATAATGCATCATCAAGTCTCTTGCTCCAATCTTTCCTATTAGGCCCAACGGTCTTCTCCAAAATTACTTTGATCTCTCTATTTGAAATTTTAGCTTGTCCATTAGTTTGGGGATGGTAGGAAGTAGAAACTTTGTGCACAACCCCATACTTGCTAAGTAAGGCCTTCATGTGTTTATTGCAAAAATGAGAACCTTGATCACTTATGATATCCCTTGGAATTCCAAATCTACAAAAAATATGTGACCTGACAAAACTAACAATAACACAAGAATCATCAGTCTTGGAGGGAATGACCTCCACCCATTTAGAAACATAATCAACAGCAAGTAAAATATACAAATCTCCACAAGATGCAGGAAAAGGTCCCATAAAGTCTATTCCCCAAACATCAAATATCTCACAGAAAAGCATAGTTTATTGGGGCATTTCATTTCTAGCTCCTATGTTACCTGTTCTCTAACATCTATCACAATTTTTATAAAATAGATATGTATCATGAAATAATGTAGGTCAATACAATCCACACTCTAAATAACTTTCCTAGCTGTCCTCTGTGGTCCAAAGTGTCCCCCAAAGGCTGATGAATGGCAAAATGTAAGAACTGAATAAAACTCATGATCAGGTATGCATCTTCTAATTATTTGATGTAGCGACCCGCCTTCTCTACCTTAGACGGACCGTTACTTTGTCTACTTCTTGACTCTAATGCACGACTAAAAATGCGGAACTTTCTTACTTTTTTTTTGTATTTAAATCTATCTAAGAATGATATTCTAACTTTAATAGTCATGCATTTAAACTCATCATACAAGGCTCTATAACATTACTAAAGCATTATGGAATATGAATGTAACTTTTCTAAGCATATTTAAAGCAATGAAAACTTAATTCAAAAGGGGACTAACAACATCTTGGCACATGTATCAAATAACTCCTAAGCATTTCTACCTATCCAAACTCCACTTATCAGATTCTATAACATTTCTAGAACTTCATAGAATGTAAATCTTACTTTTCTACCGAATTTACAAGCAATTTAAGCACAATTAGGACTTAGTCCAAAAGGGAATAATGAGCTCAAGAATAAGTCTAAAATTCAATGTATCAACATGCTAAACTACTCATGCCCTTGCTCATCTAGTGCATTTACAAAAGTATGCATACTAATTGAAATGACATGGAATCTGCATCCTACAAAATTGAGCATGTAAAACTATCCAAAGCATAAATGTTTAATAAACTCCATAACACAATAACTTGGAATTTAGAAACCTTAAACATTGCATTTCAAATAAGCTAAACTGTCTCATCCCAAGGACCTCTCCAAGGTCAGCCACCACACACACGTTACTCAGCACCGCCTTGTCGCCTTCCTTCAGAATTGTTTACCTTTATCTTTACCTGCAGCAAGAGGAAATGCAACTAATAAGCATAAAGCTTAGCAAGTACTATCTAGCTCACAAAATCTCGAAATGTGCAAGCATGCTTTTTAAACAATGTGAAATCACATGAGATACTTTTATGCTTAAAATAAACACTAAAACATGTATAACTCAAAACATGCATACTCAAGCATTAATACATCTTAGCTCACTTTTCCTTGGCTTAGCTTGAAACTTTAGCAATTCTTTAATTTTAAATCTTTCTTTAACTTTTAGAAAATTCTGCTAAAGCATATACTTGAAAATAATACTCACTTGGATCCACTTAAGACGTAAGTACCATCTTATGCGCGTTCCCTAAAAGGTTGGGGTAGCGAGCCGCCAATCCTAATAGAGCAGACCTTGGTCTACCAGGGCCAAGACCTTGGAATTGGACACCTGGATTTCTTTAACGACGCCCTTGGACGCCGGGTACTGGCCTTAGAAAATTAAATAGCTTTTCTCTCTTTTCTTTCTTATCTTTAAATGCCTTGGCATTTTATCGAACACCTTGTGTGCCCAAATCCCTAAGTCTTGACTTTTGGGCATTTCGTAAGGCCTTGACCTTCTCTTTTCTTTTTCTTTATCTTCCTTTCCATTTCTTATAGATTTCCTAGACCCTAAACTCACATAGGATACTCTATCAAATATATATAAGCATATAATGAACTAAGATCACATGAAAAATCTTAAACAAAAAGGAAATATCTCTTTTAAAACTTTCAAGGGAAAATTCTTGCGGGAAACCGCCTCTTACTGCAGGTGAGCAGTACTTATCTTGGTATCTTGGACTTACAACCAAGAACGGCGTCGGAGGTTCCGGAGAAACTCGGAGTCTCGAAGATTTCTTCGCGTTCACGCGTTCCTCTCGTCGTGGGGATTCCGAATATCGGAAAATCTCTCCGCACTCCTTGCTTTCCTTGGCCGGGCCCCTTAGAGAGGAGAGGAGGCCTTGGTGTGTTTTCGCCCAAGGGAGGAGAGAGGGGCGGCGTGAGGGTTTGGGTGAGGAAAATAAAACTTCTCTCCTTAATTATCTATTTATACTTATGGGTGCGAATTTACCTAATTATACCTTATCTATTGTTTCGCTCAATTTATTTCAACAAAATCAAACTAGCGCAGCTGGTCCGCCCAGTGTCTCTCACAGCGTAGGTGAAGGGTTCGATTCCCACCTACGTGATTATCTGTTTATAATCTTTTTTGCCACTTTCGTTTACAGAAAAATTCTATAAAAATATCCATAAATTTGGAATAAATTCTAAGATATTTCTAAAATTAGTTTCGAGAATTTTCGGGCTATCTCTTTTAATAAAATACTAAATAGACTCGGAAAATTCCATAATAATATTCTAAAAATTCCTAAAAATATCTAGAATATTTCTAAAATATTTTTAACTAATTTCAAGGACTTTAAGGACTTAAAAGGGAAATTTTGGGGCGTTACAATCCCCCATACCTTATGAAAAGTTCGTCCTCGAACTTAGAATAATTCTGAATATCTTTCTCTCATGCTGTCCTCACGTTCCCAAGTAGCCTCCTCATGCTTTTGACTTTGCCAGATGACCTTCACTAGTGGCACCTCTTTGTTTCTTAATCTTTTAACTGCTTTGTCCACTATCTGTGTCGGTCTGCTCTCATAGCTAAGATCTTCTTGGATCTGCACTGACTGAGGCTGAATCACTTGATTGGGATCGTGAATACACTTCTTTAGCATGGAGACATGAAACGTACTGTGGATAGCTGACATATCTTCTGGCAAGTCCAGCTCATAGGCTACCTTCTCAACTCTCTTTATAATCTTGTAGGGCCCTATGTAGCGAGGACTCAGCTTGCCCTTTTTGCCAAATCTCATCACTCCCTTCATAGGGGCGACCTTGAGAAATATTGAATCTCCAACTTGGAATTCAAGTGGCCTACGGCGTGTGTCAGCATAACTTTTCTGTCTACTCTGGGCAGTCTCAATCCTCTGGCGGATCATCTGGATAGCCTGAGTGGTCTCAACTATAAGCCCAGTTTGGCTGCCTAGTCCTGACTCCATCTCTTTCTTCTTACCAGCTTCTTGCCAACATATGGGTGATCTACATTTTCTGCCATACAATGCCTCATAAGGCGCCTTCCTGATGGTGGCCTGATAGCTATTGTTGTAGGCAAACTCAGCTAAGCACAGAAATTTGCACCAACTACCTTTAAAGTCCAACGCACAAGCCCTGAGCATGTCTTCTAAAATCTGATTTACTCTCTCTGTTTGTCCATCTGTTTGGGGATGGAAAGCTGTGCTGAACTGAAGTCTGGTGCCTAGGGCATCCTGAACACACCTCCAAAAATGGGAGATGAACCGCCCATCTCTGTCAGACACGATCGACCTCGGAACTCCGTGAAGCATGATCACTTCTTTCACGTACAGCTGTGCTAACTGCTCTACCGAATGCGATAACTTGATGGCTAGGAAGTGGGCAGACTTGGTCAATCTGTCCACTATCACCCATATTGCATTGTGTCCATGGGTGGTCCTTGGGAGACCTATGATAAAATCCATGGATATCTCTTCCCACTTCCACTCTGGAATGGGAAGAGGCTGCAGAACTCCTCCTGGTCTCTGGTGTTCTGCTTTGACTCTCTGGCAGGTCAAGCAGGTACTGATATATCTGGCCACGTCTCGCTTGAGTCCAGACCACCAGAACCTTTTCTTTAAATCTTGGTACATCTTGGTAGAACCAGGATGCATAGAGTACGGGGTACTGTGGGCTTCTTCTAATATATTCTTTCTTAGTTCCTCATCATTGGGGACGCAAAGGCGGTCTCCAAGATAGAGGATGCCGCTGTCTGATACTCGAAACTCTGAATTTTCTACCTCTTGGATCTCCTGCTTGATCTTCTGGATCTCTGGGTCTTGACTTTGCTTTCTTTATATATCCACAAGCAGGGTTGACTCCAGAGTCAATGCAGAAAGTTGCCCAATTATTACCTCGACTCCAAAATCCTTTATTTCTTTCTGAAGTGGTAGAGACAGTGATGATAGGGACATCAGTGTTGCACAGGATTTTCTGCTCAATGCATCTGTCACTTTATTAGCTTTACCTGGGTGGTAGAGGATTTCACAGTCATAATCTTTGACCAACTCTAGCCACCTGCGCTGCCTCATATTCAGATCCTTCTGAGTGAAGAAGTACTTCAAACTCTGATGGTCTGTGAAGATTCTGCACTGCACTCCATACAGGTAGTGTCTCCAGAGCCTCAGTGCGAAAACCACAGCTGCTAGCTCAAGGTCATGAGTAGGGTAATTCTTCTCATAGTCCTTGAGCTGTCTGGAGGCATATGCTATTACTTTACCATCTTGCATGAGGAAAGCTCCAAGGCCCATCTTGGATGCATCACTGTAGATGTCAAAGGCCTTGTCACTCTCTGGAACAGTCAGGATGGGAGCACTAGTCAATCTTTTCTTCAGTTCTAGGAAGCTGTGCTCGTATTTATCTGACCACTCAAACTTCTGATTCTTTCTGGTCAGGGCTGTGAGTGGAGTGGCTATTCTGGAAAAGTCCTCCACAAATTTCCTATAATATCCTGCCAGGCCTAAGAAGCTTCTGATTTCACTGGCATTCTTGGGTCTACACCAGTTGCTGACTGCTTCTATCTTGGCTGGATCAACTTGAATGCCTTCTTTGGATATAATGTGACCTAGGAAGGTCACCTGATCTAGCCAAAACTCACACTTTGAGAATTTTGCATAGAGCTTCTCCTGCTGAAGGATCTGCAGCACTATCCTCAAGTGTGTAGCATGGTCCTCTGGAGTCTGTGAGTATATGAGAATATCATCAATAAATACAATGACGAATTTATCGAGATACTCCCTAAAGATGTGGTTCATCAACTCCATGAAGACTGCTGGAGCATTGGTTACTCCAAAAGGCATCACTACAAATTCGTAGTGGCCGTATCTTGTCCTGAAGGCCATCCTGGGGATGTCACTTTCTTTAACCTTTAGCTGATGATACCCAGAACGCAGATCTATCTTCGAGAACACCGTAGCCCCTTTGAGTCGATCAAACAAATCATCTATTCTAGGAAGGGGGTACTTGTTCTTGATGGTTACCTTGTTCAACGCTCTGTAGTCTATGCACAGACGCATAGACCCATCCTTCTTCTTGACGAAAAGTACAGGGGCTCCCCAGGGTGAATGACTCGGGCGAATGAAGCCCTTGTCTAGTAGCTCCTGGAGTTGCTCTTGTAATTCCTTCAACTCTGCTGGAGATATACGATATGGGGCCTTCGAGACCGGACCGGTACCTGGTACTAGCTTGATCTCGAATTCCACTTCCCTGTTGGGAGGTAGTCCAGGTAGTTCTTCTGGAAATACTTCTGGATATTCGCAGACTACCCGTACATCCTCCTGCTTGAGTTCTTTCTTTGCTTCTGAGTCCACTACATGTGCAAGAAAACCAGCACACCCTTGCTCTAGCATTTGGTGGGCTGCCAAGGCTGAGAGGAATTTCTGAGTCTTCCTCCTTGGGGCTCCTTGAAATTCAAACGGTGGTTCTCCTTCTGGACTGAAAACCACCTTCCTCCGGCGACAGTCCACTGAAGCGCTGTACTTACTGAGGAAATCCATGCCCAGTATGACGTCGAAGTCTTGCATCGCAAGGACTATTAGATCGACATATAGCTCTCGGTCTGAAATCTTGATTGACACAGCCCGGAACCTCTGGGTGGATTCCATGATTTCCCCTGAGGGGAGAGTTGTCAGGAATCTGGACTCCCAACTCTCTGCAGGCACCTGTAACTTACTAGCAAAAGGTACTGATACGAAAGAATGGGTCGCCCCAGTGTCAAACAGTGTAGTAGCTAAATGCTGAAAAATAACGATTTGACCTGTTACGACCGTGGAGGCGCTGGCAGCTTCTTCCTTCGTGAGGGAAAAGACTCTGGCATTGGTTGAAACTGGTACTGCTTCCAACCTTCCCTGACTGATCTGAGGTCCCTCCAGTATAGTAGGCATGTAATGTAACTGAGGCTTGCCTCCATACTATATGGACTGCTGAGGGAGTACCTTAAACTTGTTTGGGCAGTCTTTGGATCTGTGTCCCTCTTGTCCACATGAGTAGCACCCAGTTACACCTAAAAGGCATGCTCCTGGATGGGTCCTCCCACACTTAGGACAAGGTGGATACCTAGCTTGCTTGTTCTCTGGGTTTCCTTTTTGGCTGCCAGGCCACTGCTTCCTTTTGTGGTTCTTGTTCTTCCAGTTCTGGTTATTTGGCGGAGGCTTCTGGCCTCCTGTTGTCTTGCACTCAATCAGGACTGGCTTCTGCTGTGTTTGTTGTGCCTTGATGCTATTCAAATAGTGCTATGAGATTAGTGCACTACTGACCAACTCCTCGCTGGTCTGGGGTCGGTGCGTCCCGCTGTTCATGTTGAGTGCTATTTCAGGGTTCAACATGCAGAGCATCAGTCTGACTCGCTCCTTCTCTGTGCTGACTAGCTCTGGGCAGAGGCGAGCTAGTCTGTTGAACTTCGCGATTGCTTCTCCCACTGGTAGGTTACCTTGTCTGAACTCCATGAAGTCCTCGTAGTGCTTGTTGGTAACCCGCATGTGGAAGAACTCCTCATAGAACTCTTGCTCGAAATCTGTCCAGCTCATCTGGTTGACTATCCTCTTACTCTTGACCCGCTCCCACCACATACGAGCATCTCCAGTTAGGCAGAAGGAGGCACATTTGACCTTCTCGACTTCTGGCCAGTCAAGAAGCTCCATTGTGCTCTCTAAAGTCTTGAACCAAGCCTGGGCATCCCAGGGCTCAGTCGTGCCTGAGAAGCTTTCAGGTTTCAGCCTCTGCCACTGGACGAGGTATGCTTCTTGTCTTTGGTTCACGGCAGGGGTCTCCTGTGGGACTGGTGGAACTTCAGCCACCACTGGAGTTCCCACTCCTGCTGTGGGTGGTGTAGGGGGCACTGGGTGCTGATTTGCCATCAGTGTGGCGATGGTCTTCTGTTGCTCTGTAATCTGAGCTTGCATTTGAGCAATGACTGCCATCAGGTTTGGCTGTTCTGTGCCAGGCTCATTGTTATCTTGAACTGGAGTGCTGTTCCTTGCATTAGGAGCTCGGCCTCTTCTTGCCATCTAATAATGCATAAGGGAACAAGAAATCACTACTACATTTCTAGGTATAAACTTGTCTTCTTACTTAGTAACCTAATATCCATTCTAGGGATTAAACATGATTCCGTGATACTAAGGTATTAAGCATGCTTCCTTGTTCTATACACATAGGAGTAAGTACTTAAGCATTTCTCTATACTGCAATTAGATAAAGGAGCAATAGAAAAACTGAAACTTAAAACTTTCTTACTTGAAGACGGCAAGGTTGATGCTGATGTGTGTGTGATGCTGGAGAATGGGAACTGCCCTGATACCAACTGTAGCGACCCGCCTTCTCTACCTTAGACGAACCGTTACTTTGTCTACTTCTTGACTCTAATGCACGACTAAAAATGCGGAACTTTCTTACTTTTTTTGTATTTAAATCTATATAAGAATGAATTCTAACTTTAATAGTCATGCATTTAAACTCATCACACAAGGCTCTATAACATTACTAAAGCATTATGGAATATGAATGTAACTTTTCTAAGCATATTTAAAGCAATGAAAACTTAATTCAAAAGGGGACTAACAACATCTTGGCACATGTATCAAATAACTCCTAAGCATTTCTACCTATCCAAACTCCACTTATCAGATTCTATAACATTTCTAGAACTTCATAGAATGTAAATCTTACTTTTCTACTGAATTTACAAGCAATTTAAGCACAATTAGGACTTAGTCCAAAAGGGAATAATGAGCTCAAGAATAAGTCTAAAATTCAATGTATCAACATGCTAAACTACTCATGCCCTTGCTCATCTAGTGCATTCACAAAAGTATGCATACTAATTGAAATGACATGGAATCTCATTCTACAAAATTGAGCATGTAAAACTATCCGAAGCATAAATGTTTAATAAACTCCATAACACAATAACTTGGAATTTGGAAACCTTAAACATTGCATTTCAAATAAGCTAAACTGTCTCGTCCCAAGGACCTCTCCAAGGTAGCCACCACACACACGTTACTCAGCACCGCCTTGTCGCCTTCCTTCAGAATTGTTTACCTTTATCCTTTACCTGCAGCAAGAGGAAATGCAACTAATAAGCATAAAGCTTAGCAAGTACTATCTAGCTCACAAAATCTCGAAATGTGCAAGCATGCTTTTTAAACAATGTGAAATCACATGAGATACTTTTATGCTTAAAAGAAACACTAAAACATGTATAACTCAAAACATGCATACTCAAGCATTAATACATCTTAGCTCACTTTTTTCTTGGCTTAGCTTGAAACTTTAGCAATTCTTTAATTTTAAATCTTTCTTTAACTTTTAGAAAATTCTGCTAAAGCATATACTTGAAAATAATACTCACTTGGATCCACTTAAGACGTAAGTACCATCTTATGCGCGTTCCCTAAAAGGTTGGGGTAGCGAGCCGCCAATCCTAATAGAGCAGACCTTGGTCTACCAGGGCCAAGACCTTGGAATTGGACACCTGGATTTCTTTAACGACGCCCTTGGACGCCGGGTACTGGCCTTAGAAAATAAAATAGCTTTTCTCTCTTTTCTTTCTTATCTTTAAATGCCTTGGCATTTTATCGAACACCTTGTGTGCCCAAATCCCTAAGTCTTGACTTTTGGGGATTTCGTAAGGCCTTGGCCTTCTCTTTTCTTTTTCTTTATCTTCTTTCTTTTCTTATAGATTTCTTAGACCCTAAACTCACATAGGATACTCTATCAAATATATATAAGCATATAATGAACTAAGATCACATGTAAAATCTTAAACTAAAAGGAAATATCTCCTTTAAAACTTTCGAGGGAAAATTCTTGCGGAAAACCGCCTCTTACTGCAGGTGAGCAGTACTTACCTTGGTATCTTGGACTTACAACCAAGAACGGCGTCGGAGGTTCCGGAGAAACTCGGAGTCTCGGAGATTTCTTCGCGTTCACGCGTTCCTCTCGTCGTGGGGATTCCGAATATCGGAAAATCTCTCCGCACTCCTTGCTTTTCCTTGGCCGGCGCCCCCTTAGAAGAGGAGAGGAGGCCTTGGTGTGTTTTCGCCCAAGGGAGGAGAGAGGGGCGGCGTGAGGGTTTGGGTGAGGAAAATAAAACTTCTCTCCTTAATTATCTATTTATACTTATGGGGGCGAATTTACCTAATTATACCTTATCTATTGTTTGCTCAATTTATTTCAACAAAATCAAACCAGCGCAGCTGGTCCGCCCATTGTCTCTCACAGCGTAGGTGAAGGGTTCGATTCCCACCTATGCGATTTTCTGTTTATAACCCTTTTTGCCACTTTCGTTTACGGAAAAATTCTATAAAAATATCCATAAATTTGGAATAAATTCTAAGATATTTCTAAAATTAGTTTCGAGAATTTTCGGGCTATCTCTTTTAATAAACTACTAGACGGACTCGGAAAATTCCATAAAAATATTCTAAAAATTCCTAAAAATATCTAGAATATTTCTAAAATATTTTTAACTAATTTCAAGGACTTTAAGGACTTAAAAGGGAAATTTTGGGACGTTACATTTGATCACTACAAAATTTTCATAAGTAAGGATCATTCCACACATAGAATTTAGCATCACTTTTGAGTTTATCATTTTGAGCCTTAGTAAATTGTGTAGGAAAACATGAGCTACTAAAAAGTTAACTAGATCCGCATACCAGGGCGACTCACCATGTATCACTAGAAGGTGCTCATATCTAAAATCATCATCAATGGTGGTAGGGGGTCCATCTCCCTCTATTCTGCTCAAATGGTCTACCACCAGATTCTCTTTGCCACTCCTATCTCGGATTTCCAAGTCAAACTCTTGAAGTAGAAGCATCCATCTAATTAATCTGAGCTTAGCATCTGGCTTCTTCAGAAGATACTTCAGAGCTGCATGATCAGAAAACACAATAACGTGAGAACACAACAAATAAGATTTAAATCTGTCTAAAGCAAAAACAATAGCAAGGAGCTCTTTATTGTGGTGGTGTAGTTGGCCTGGGCAACATCTAAGGTCTTGGAAGTGTAGCAAATAACATGTTGTGCTCCCTCCACCCTCTATGCAAGTACAGCTCCTACGGCAAAATTAGAAGCATCACACATTAGTTCAAAAGGTAAATTCCAATCAGGAGGTCTAATAATAGGAGCTGAAGTAAGAGCCTCCCTTAATCTCTGAAAAGCTTCTTTGCATTTTTCATCAAAACAAAATTCCATATCTTTCTGCAAAAGTCTAGTCAAGGGCCGAGCAATCTCACTGAAGTCTCTAATAAATCTCCTGTAGAATCCTGCATGACCAAGAAAAGCTCGAACATCCCGTACGCATACGGGGTAAGATAAAGAAGATATAGCACTTACTTTAGCAGGATCTACCTCAATGCCTTTCCTAGAGACTATATGACCTAAGACAATACCATGCTCTACTATAAAATGACATTTTTCAAAATTAAGAACAAGATTAGTTTCAATGCATCTATGTAAAACCCTAGACAGATTATCCAAACAAGTGTCAAAAGATGTGCCAAATACTGAAAACTCATCCATGAAAATCTCCATGCAGTGTTCTAATAACTCACCAAAAATACTTACCATACACCGCTGGAAAGTCCCTGGAGTGTTGCAAAGTCCGAATGGCATCCGTCTATAAGCAAAAGTACCGAAAGGACAAGTGAAAGTAGTCTTCTCCTAAACTTCCGAGTCTATGCAAATCTAAAAATATCCTAAGTACCCATCTAAGAAGCAGTAATGATACTTCCCTGCCAACCTCTCTAGCATCTGATCAATAAAAGGCAAGGGATAGTGGTCTTTCCTCGTGACTTGGTTCAGCTTCCTGTAGTCAATGCAAACTCTGCATGAATTCTTCACTCTGGTGGGTACTAACTCATTATTCTCATTTTCCACTACTGTCACTCCTGATTTCTTAGGCACTACACGGATAGGGCTAACCCACTTACTATCAAAGATAGGATATATGATACCTGCCTGTAAGAGTCGAGTCACCTCTTTCTTTACAACATCTAAAATTAGTGGATTTAGCCTTCTCTGTGGCTGCCTGACTAGTTTGACATTCTCTTCCAAAAATATCCTGTGCATGCAAATAGCTGGGCTAATACCAGGTATATCTGCTAAAGTCCACCCAATGGTTTTCTTGTGCTGCCTCAGAACTTGCAATAATTTGACTTCTTGCTCTGAATCCAAGTTCTGGGGGATGATGACAGGTAAATTCTGCTCCTCTCCTAGATAAGCATACTTCAAATGATTCTGGCAATGACCTTAGCTCAATCTGTGACTGCTCAGTAGGTATGGGTGATCCCTGGGGCTCAGTGCAATCCCCTACACTCTCACACCTATCATCTGAATCTTCTGAAATATCAATCAAAGTAGGTGATCCCTGGGGCTCAGTACAATCCCCTACACCTATAAAATCCTCTCCAACTGTAAGTAAATTTGATACAATCTCCAAATCAGCCTCCTCTATAGCAAATGTCTCCTCAGCCTCCTCTGAACTAAAATATCCTCTGGAAATATCAAGTGAACCTCCCTCAGCAAATGAATCTGCATCATCCAACTCATCTAGAACATCAATGCTCATAATAGAGTGATCCTCTCTGGAGTGCTTCATAGCATCGAAAATATTGAACTGGACTACTGTGTCTCCTATCTCCATAGACAGTGTGCCAGCATATACATCAATCTTTGTCCTTGCAGTCTTCAAGAAGTGTCTCCCAAGAATGAGTGGAGATCTATGTGCTAGATAGTCCCCCTCCATGTCCAAACTATAGAAATCCGCAGGAAAAATCAGCTCCTTCACCTTCACTAACACATCTTCAATAATATCAGCTGGGTGGGTCTGACTCCTGTCTGCTAACTGAATCACCACTCCTGTAGGCTGCAGAGGACCAATACCAAGCATATGGAAAACTGATCTAGGCATCACATTAATATAGGCTCCCAAGTCCAACATGGCATCATGAAAGAGCGTCCTCCGAATCTAACAAGACACAGTAAATACCCCTGGATCTTCACATTTCTGAGGGATAGAATGGATAAGGGTTGAGACATTCTTCCATAAGCTGACCAACTCATTCTCCTTCAGTTTCTTCTTATGAACACACAAATCTTTGAGGAATTTAGCATACTTGGGAATTTGTTTGATCATGGTCAACAAAGGCACATTAATCTCCACCTTACTGAATAATTTCACAAGCTCATTATACTCCTTGGCCTTCTCTTCCTCCACTTGCTTTTTGGCTTGAGTCTTACACTGTGGAAAAGGCAAAGGAACCCTTGATTCCTCCACTTCAGCCGAAACCTTTGGAAATGAATTTTGAGCTGAAATTCCAGGTGAAGTAACTGCTGTAGGTCCACTTCCCTCACTAATTTCTCCTTCATTTTCCACCAAAATCACCGGATCAATTGAAGAAGGAGTTAAGCTTGAACTAGGAATGCAACCAACTGATTTAGAAGTCATTTCAGAGTTGTTTCAAGCTGGTAAACTAGCTGCTGTTGGGTTTTCAGAAAATTCAGCCCTTGGAGTGTTTGGACTTGAAGCCACCTTCCCACTCCTCAAAGTGATGGCACTAACATTCCCCTTTGGATTGGGAGTAGCTTGAGAAGGTAATTTACTTGATTCTTGGGCTTGCATTTGGTTCATTCCACTAGCCAATTGTCCATTGTGTCTCTCAATGTTTTGTAAGGTAGAATCATTTTTTTGTTGACCTTGTTGTTATTGCAAAATTTATTGTTGTTGGAGAATTTGTTGCATCATCTCCTCTAACCTTTGTTGTTGAGCATTCACCCCACTTGCACCTCCATAGCCTCCTTGATTAGCATGAGACTTTGATTGGCCTTGAAATGAAGAAGTAGGCTACTGAAAATTTTGACCTTGCTGTGAACTTTGAAAATGGGGTTGTTGGGGCTGATTAAATGGTTGATTTGGCTGCTGAAAATTGGGCTAGGGACTTGGTTGAAATTGCTAAAAATTATAACTCTAAAAATTCTGGTTTTAGGGTTGAAATTGTTGGTTGAAAGGCTGAAATTGTTGGGGCTGAAATTGTTGACTTGAGGGCTGGAAATTTTGATTGTATGGCTGAAGTACTTGCTGTGAAGATTGATATCCTTGCTGTGAAGGTTGAAATGGTTGTTGAAAATTCAGATTCCCTTGAAAACCTTGCTGATTTCCTTGAAAAGGCTGCTGATTTTGATGAAAAGGCTGCTGAAATTGTTGGAAAGGCTGATTACTTTGCTGAAAATTTTGGAAATTCGGTTGAGGTTGTTGTATGGGCTGTTGTAAAGGATTTTGTTGATAAAATGAGTTTCCAAACTTCAAATTTGGATGCTCCCTCCAACCCAGATTGTAAGTAGACGAATAGGGATTGTTCTTTTGTTGGAATTGTACTCAAGTCAAAGCCGCTAGTGATTCATCTTGTTGAAGATTAGGGCACAAATCCGAGTTGTGTTCTTGACGTGAGCAAATGCTACACAACCTCATCACTTGATTTGTAGATGGGGGTACTAAAAAATTTTGATTTTGGCTCACATTGTTCAATGACATTTGCTTAACCAAAGAAATAAGCTCCATCAAAGAACTCTTGATCTCCTTCTGTTCATTAGAAACCATTTGGACTTCATTCACTCTAGTGGAAAGAGCTCTACTTCTAAATTGTAGTGAATTTTCTGCCATGTTTGAAATTAACTCTCTAGCCTAATCTGGTGTCTTGTTCACTAAGGGTCCTCCAGCTGCAGCATCAATCATAATCCTATCCATCTGAAGTAGACCCTCATAGAAATATTGATAAGGAGCTGCTCACTGATCTAGTACTGTGGGCAACTTGAACATAACTTGTTGAATCTCTCCCAATTATCATACAGGGTCTCTTCCACTACTTGCTGAATACCACAAATACTCTTCCTGATAATAGCTGTTCTGGAGGCTGGAAAGTACTTCTCTAAAAAGACCTTCTTCATAGAAATCCAACTAGAAACATGTCCGGTGGGCAAATAATAGAACCAATCCTTAGCTGCTCCAGTCAGGGAAAATGGAAATACCCTTAACTTGATATCCTCTTCAAAAATACCTTGAGGCTTCATGGTGGAGCAGACTACATGGAACTCGTGCAAGTGTCTGTTTGGATCTTCTCCAGATTGACCTTGAAACTTAGGCAATAAATGAATAAGTCCTGATCTCAGCTCAAAATCACCAGTAAGTTCTGGATAAGCAATACATGAATACTGGAAAGCATCATCAGATGTTGCAAGCTCCTTCATAGTTTTCTGGTGTTCTGCCATAGGATTGCCTGAATGAGTAGAAATGGACTGAGTAGAAATAATCTCAATAGCCTCAGAAACTCTGCCTTGGCTTCTCCTTGCACTGAAAGTCCTCTCAATTTCAAGATCAAATTCCTCAAGGTCACCACCTGTAGTCCTGGTCATACAACAAACACAAATCACAGCAAATGTATATAGAGAAAATAGGCAAATGAAATAGATCACAAAATATGAGAATAAGCACACAAGCTAAAATTAAACAAACTCAACTAGTGTTCCCCGTCAACGGCGCCAAAAATTTGATGATTGCCCAATACAGGTGTCACGAATGAGCGTCACATTTAGATATTTATAAATTGAAAACCCTAGCTCACAAAATTGAAATGTAGTACAGGGGCCTCAAGTCGTATTTTTCCAAGGACTAGTTGTGAATGTTTAACACAAGCTTGAAAATTGTCGTTTGATGTTTTTGGGTTTTCGAATAAGATTTGGGGTTTGTTTCGCAAGACAAGGTGAAAATATAGCTTAAAATGAGTAGACTTAGCTAAAGCATGATGCGAATTAGGGAATTGCAAGAGTTACACTTAACCTCTTTAAAGCTAAATCAAGGAAACTAAACTTATCCCTAATTGAGACTAAACAATTCAACTTGATATTATGAAACCAAGAATTCAAGAACTGAATAATAACGACAAGAAAGCTTGAAATATGAAGCTAAATTGCAGAAAGTTGGAGTTAGCACAAAACTTGCGAGATGAAAACAGGGTTTAGTAAAGCTATGACCTGCCTGATCGGTCGACAGACCGATCAGATGCAAGCCTGATCGGTCGAACAGACCAATCAGATGATGTCCTGATCGGTCAGACAGACCGATCAGTGTCTAAAAGTGAACTGATACAGAATCAAACAATTACAGAAATGAATTCAAAATCGAAATCTAAACTTTAGTTCAAGTTCTTAATCGATAATCCCTTCTTGCCGTCACACAAGAGTCGAGCGAAGAACCCCCTAGCTCGAAAATCAACAAGGAACCAATTCCCGTGGTCGACTTGCGTTGATTTGATGCGCAGTTGAACTCCTCGTCTGATCTCCCCCTTCTCGATGGATCGGATGGCGATTATAGCTCAGGAATGCTCCATCTTCTTCAGAGAACCCCTCTAAATGTGCAGAGAACTCCGATCGATGACGTCGTTCAATCAGAAGTTGATCGGACTAAGTAAGCTCTGATAAAACCCTCACCGGAGCTTGACAGCAACGATATGGAAACGCAATCTCTCGGGAAATTGACCTTGTGATCTGAATTCTGGAAAAGTACTTGGATCTGCAGTGGCCGCCCAAAGAAATTGAAGAAGGAAGGCGATGAAGAAACTGGAAAATAGAACAATTCGCGACACCGAGCTCAGTGCGGAGAAGTTTGATTTAAATTATCCCTTTTGAGTTTGAATGACTGTGATTGTTCCGACCTCATCTGACGATCGGTACTTCTCTGATCTGAACCAAACTTCACAGTTCTCCATCAATGGCTCTGATCTACTTCTCCATAGCTTGGATCAATCAGATCTGCGACGGATGGCTCAAATCTTCCTTTCCTTTGAATGGATGGTTGAAACTCCTCTTAAGCTTGATCTGACAGTTAGATGGACTCTGATGGTTGAAACTCCTCTTAAGCTTGATCCTTAGCTTGGATTAATCAGATCTACGATGGATAGCTCAGATCTTCCTTTCCTTTGAATGGATGGTTGAAACTCCTCTTAAGCTTGATCCGACAGTCAGATGGACTCTGATTTGGTTGAAAGCTTCAGATCTTGGTCTATAGTCTTGATTAGCTCTATCTTAGGCTCAGATTGATCAGAAGCTTAAAGACGGCTCAAATCACCCCGTTTCTTGATCGGATCACCCACATTGATCCATCTCTTGATCCCCTTGATTGAAGCCAATTCTGAGCTCAAGTCTGATCCATCTGATCTAGGACTTTGGTCATTTGAAACCTACAAAAATTAATTGCAAATTCAATGTCAAATCATCTCAAATATATAAAGGTTTGTATCTAAAGCCAAAATAGAAATAATTCATGAAACCTAATGTAAATGCAAACTTAAGCATATAAGAGAGGATCAAAACATGGGTTTGAGAGCCTAAATGTTTAACAAAATAGTAATTATCAAGATGCTTAGGTCTATGCCTTGATTCAAGATGCTTTAAATCAATGCATCTGCAGTAATTGGGGCAATAAATACTGTTGGATCGATAGAGTCGATAGAGGGGGGGTGAATATCGACAAAACTTTTCGAATTTATGGAGAGAGCAATTTGCACAGCGGAATGAAACAAAACACGCGAACACAGTATTTTTTACTTGGTTCAGAGCCTAGGTCGACTCCTACTCCAAGGCCCACGATCGTTGATCGTTTACTTTGGGAAATTCTATATGAACGCAGAATCAGTTTACACAAATAGATTTACAAGTATAGCACTATAAACTTTTAATAAAAAAATCTCTTCTTTTACCGACGTCCGGTTGTAGGTTGACTTTCCGGAGTAGCAGGACGTCGTCACTCGAGTTGGGCAGTTTCTGGAACAAGGCGTGAGCACAGAAGAGCGTGGAAGCTTTGGTACGAAGTTGTTGTGAAGCTTGGGGTCGAAGGGTGCTATTTATAGCACCTAGGGCGCCCTGGACGTCGGGGGCGCCCTGCCACGTGTCAGCTGATCCGCACTTCGCTCGGTCAAGCTCTATCCCACCTGAATAGGGATGAGGTTTGACCTCTGGGGCACCCTGGTCGCTGAGGGCGCCTTGGTTGACGCGGTCTTCTCGGCTGGATAGAGTTGATCGGCCACGCTGGCATAGGCGCGAAGCGCCTTGGCACCTGAAGGCACCCTGGGCGTTCAGGGCGCCCTGGCTGCTGAGGGCGCCTTGGATGCAGAGGGTGCCTCGGCCAGTGGTTAGCCGAACTCCTTTTTGCCTTACTTGTTTCTTGTTCACCTTGGAGGCGCCCTAGACACTCAGGGCGCCCTACTTAGCTGCTGCCTCACTCCTTTGAGGCTCTCTGAGCTGCAGACACACGTTCCTTTGGTCCTGCATCCAGGGTTAGTCCGAAAACAAAATAAAGCATTAATTTATACAGCCTTAGCTGTCTTGGTTCTGACTTTGGTCTCCAAAATGGAGCCCTAGGTCGAACCGACGCCTACTGTTCCCTCGACGGGGAACGCGTCCTCACCTACTCCTCTCGGGAGAATTTACCTGATGCCAACCGTTCCTCTAGTTGGACTTTTGCCTGACGGTCCTTTGTCAGGTCTTGGATGCCGAGCAGCCATTCGCTCGGTGCCTAGCATTCCTTTGCTAGGGCTTCAATCCCAGGCTATCCTTCGTCTGACGCCTAGCAGCCCTTCGCTAGGTCTTTTGACCCTGGCATTCCTTCGCCAGCGCCTAGCAGTCCTTCGCTAGGTCTTTTTACCCTGACATTCCTTCGCCAGTGCCAAGCAGTCCTTCACTAGGTCTTTTTACCCTGGCATTCCTTCGCCAGTGCCTAGCAGTCCTTCGCTAGGGCTTTTCCTGCACACTTGAGTAACTTGTTAGAAAACAAGTAAGACTTAACTTTTGACCTATGTTGCCATTATCATAACACAGGTTTTGACTTAGGTGCATTCTGCACCAACAATCTCTCCCTTTTTGATTTATGGCAACCTTAGTTCAAAAAGTTAAGTTTAATCAAAAGCAAGAAATTTGTTCCCTCCTCCTGGAGAGAATCTCCCCCTAGATTTTTCAAAACTTCGTGGGTTTTAAGAAAGTTACTTAGTATGAATTTGTATTTTGAAAACATAATTTTTGATAACTTAAGTTAAACGAACATAGAGGTCATTTCTGAAAATATGAGTCTTGCGTACTTAAGAAAATATTCAATGGTTTCAGGGTTTATAAAATTTAAGTTACTTAGGAAGTTTTGAAAAACATGAGCTTATAAAAGTTTGAAAAGTTTAAGCTTGAAGTACTTGAAAAATTTTAAGCTTAAAGTACTTATAAGATTTTTGGAAAATTTTAAGCTTAAAGTACTTATAAGATTTTTGAAAAAATTTTAAGCTTAAAGTACTTATAAGATTTTTGAAAAATTTTAAGCTTAAAGTACTTATAAGATTTTTGAAAAATTTTAAGCTTAAAGTCCTTATAAGATTTTTGAAAAATTTTAAGCTTAAAGTACTAAGTATTTCTAGAAAGGTTTTGAAAAGCTTTGAACAGTAGCTAACTTTTTGAAAAATATTTTGAGAAGGAATTTTGAGAAGAAAAAAAAATTTTGAGAAGGAATTTTGAGAAAAAATTTTTTACTTCTCTCCTTTCCTATCTCTCCCCCTTTGCCATATATCAAAAAACAGATAGATATTAAATTACAAAAAAAACATGATTTTGCTGTACTGAATCAAGACTTAGACCAAATCAGTTAACTTTTCCTTATAGGGACCTGTCTAACCCATTTAGCTACTTACTAACTGTTATAAGCAGTAGTTTTCGCTAGGGTTAGTCAAGTTAAGTGTTTCTGTTCAAGTTAGATTTTCTAAACTTGACACTTAACTTGATTGCTGTTTAAGTTATATTTAGTGCCCCAATTACTGCAGATGCACTGACTTAAAGCATCTTGAATTAAGGCAAAGACCTAAGCATCTTAACCCTTTCTAGGTTATCAATCATAAGTACCCTAAGGTGCTTGTGAGATGCTGGCTTCTAAGTCTATAGGTTCATGCAGTTCTAGAGTTAGGGCCTAGGCTAAGTCCATTTTCGAAAAAGCCCTAGTTTTGAAAAGGGGTAGTTTTGAAATAAAAATAAAACTAAGTCGAAAGTGAAAACTGATTTTGAAATTAAGTAAAGCAGTTTTTCAAAATTCTAATTTTAGAAAACTGATTTTTGAAATCAAGTAGAGCAAAAAAAATTGAGTTACTCTATTCTATAGAGCATAGTCCTAACTACCTTCTTAGTGAACTGAACTCAGATTCAGGTAGGGTTTTGTGAATATATCAGCTAAGTTGGATTTAGAGTCAATATGTTTAAGTACTATTTCACCCCTGGCTACATGGTCTCTTACAAAATGATGTTTGACTTCTATATGTTTGGTTCTTGAATGTTGGATTGGGTTCTTAGTTAAATTAATTGAGCTTATATTGTCAATAAATACTTGAGTTTGGTTGTAGTTGAGCTGGAAGTCCTTTAGTGTATGCATCATCCACAAAAGTTGAGCTACACACTCTCCTAAGGCCACATACTCAGCTTCAGTTGTGGATAGGGCTACACAGTGTTGTTTTCTGCTGTACCAACTAACTAGACTCTGTCCTAACAGTTGGCAGCTTCCACTTGTGCTCTTTCTATCTAATTTACATCCAGCATAATCAGAGTTTGAGTATCCTGTCAAATCAAAAGTTGAGGTCCTAGGATACCAAATTCCTACATTTAGGGTGCCCTTTACATATCTCAGTATTCTTTTTAGGGCTGCTAAGTGTGTTTCCTTAGCACAGGTTTGGTACCTAGCACACATCCCTACAGCAAAGAGAATGTCAGGTCTACTGGCTGTAAGGTACAGTAGGCTACCTACCATACTCCTATAGAGTTTGGGGTCCACTGGTTTACCATCAGGGTCACTATCTATTTTTACATTAGTGGCCATGGGTGTACTTATACTTTTAGAGTTATCCATTTTAAATTTCTTTACCAATTCTTTAGCATACTTAAATTGATGAACGTAGTTTCCATCCTTAGATTGTTTAATTTGTAAGCCTAGGAAAAAGTTAAGCTCACCAACTAAGCTCATTTCAAATTCATTTTCCATTATTTTGACAAACTCTTTTAGGAAGTTTGTGTTGGTTGATCCAAAAATTATGTCATCTACGTAAATTTGGGCAATGAATATATCTTTTCCTAGAGTTTTAATAAATAGAGTTGAGTCAATTTGGCCTTGTTTAAATTCTTTAGAATTTAAGTAGGTTGATAAACGTTCATACTGTTAGTGATATGAGAGAAGTGTCCTAAGGCAATCGCCTTATGATTGTAAACATTTATTTCAATAAATGATAATTCACTATTTGAGTATACATGTTTGTGTATTTGATTGGGATCTTAAACTCATCTACTGAATGCCCACCATACAGTTCACAGCATAAGAGAATTTGTGATGGGATCACAACTAGTGATTATCTCTAAATGTGCAAATGTGAAGTGTTGGAAATATCCCTAGTCAATGAATTGATAAATACGGACATTATCAGTTCTGTTGAGACTAGCATGGGTTATTCTCTATTCAGCTAATTCTCACTGGCTGGTGACATTGGGATGTCCGGAGATAAACATGGATGCTAGTTAAGGGAACTAGTTCATTGGAATGACTAGCTGTAAGACTTCTAATGGGAATCTACATGTAGATATGTCAATGATGATCTTACTGCGGCTTAAGTGCGATGTTCCTTTGACTTGCGGTGTTCAAGTCATCTTGGTCATAGAGACTTATACTTTGACATCTTAAGCAAGCATCTCCAAGGAGGTGTGGACCCAGGATGATCGAGTATAAGCCGAAGTGCTCGAAGATGTTTGAACAGCCTACAAAGGATTCACCACTCCTTGCGAGGAGATGTATACCCAGGCCTATCGTCGGATTGTTACTCAAAGCCTCTGGCCAGAGCATATCATGTTTAGAGTGAGAGTCTCTAAAATACATGAGAGTAATTAGAAATCCAAAGGATGAGTAAGACATTACTTGGGCTAGGTGTGACGTAGCCAGCCTAGTGGGGACTGACACCATTGACCGTGTCCTGAACCAAGTGGGTATAAGGTGGTGAAGGGAATGGGGCACGATTCATTAGAGCTGCTGAAGGGTTTCAGAATAATTTCTTCTGAGGTCAAACCGTTGATCTTTCGATTAATTGGGGATCATGATGTACTACTAGGTGCCACTCATGATCGTTCTATAATTAGTTAATTATAGACGGCCAACATAAATCGAAAGCCTATTTAGTCACACGCACTACGAGTAATCCAAGGGATTTAAAACGAGTTGAAAATTGGATTTTTCCGATCAAGAGAAATAAGTCGAATCTGAGTTAGTCAGAGGCGCAATGGAAGTTAAAAATGGCTAAGTCTTTTGAAGGCTTTTCGGGCGAATTAAATGAGTTTGATTCGCGTCGGTTCGGGTTGGTTTGGCCGGCCAAAGAGGGTGCCAAAAACCCCTTTGGTGGCCGACCACAATAAGAGGAGAAAACCAATTAATTTTGGTTTAATTAATAAGATAAATCCAGCGCGATTTATTTTATAAATTATGGTTAAATAAATTTGTATAAAGAAATTTATATAAATAAATTTATAGAAATTTATTCTTTTATGGAAGATTAAAATAATCCATGAATTGGTTTATTTTAATTTTATAAAATCAATTATGAATTGATTTTTCCATAATAAGAAAGTTTATAAATTTCTTATAAAATTTATTCTATAATTTAAAGAGAAGAAGAATTTGTTTTATTATAAATTAGTTATAATAAAACTTGGTTTAAACGGAATAATTCATAAGAATTTATAGGATAAATTTCTTATGATAATTAATTAGTTTTATTATAAAGTTAGTTATAATAAAATTCATAAGAGAATTTATAGGATAAATTTTCTTATGATAATTAATTTGTTTTATTATAAATTAGTTATAATAAGACTAGGCTTAAACGGAATAAGCAATAAGAAAATTTATAAGATAAATTTCTTATAACTAATTCCGTTAATTCCGTTAATTCGGTTTAGAGGGAGACTTAGCAAAGGAGTTGCTACTATATAAAGGAACCAAAGGCTAGCCCTTAATTCCAATCAAGAGATTAATTACTCTCTCCCTCTCTCTTATTCTCTTCTCCCTCTCCTTTCCCTTAGGGCCGGCGCCCTTCTTGGAGAATTAGGGCCGGCTCCCACCTTCCTTGCTAGGGCCGGCGCACCCCATCAACACCAAGCAAGGTTGCCGTGAGCTTCAAGAAGAAGGAGAAACGAAACAAGAAGAAGAAGAAGCGGATAGCGACTCCTCTCTTCCCGGAATTCGATTCCGTTTTCTTGGTGGTTAGTTTCCCTTTCCTCTCTTGATCTTTCTTGTTGTGCCTATAGAGAATCTAGTAGTTCTCGTCGGCACAAAACTCGTGACTTTGCGAAGTCATCCCGAAGAGAACTCGGCGTGGACGCGAATAGAGGCGGAGCTTCCAAGGGACGCTACGGTTGGATCTCGTCCCTTACTTCGAGTTACGAGAGGTATAATGTAAATTAGTTTACTTTTCCGCAAAGTTTTATTTTATGATTATGTCAACACACTATAAGGTTGCATGCTAGATACGAAGTTAAAATAATTTAGGAAATTATTTTATGCAAATTCTTCCGCTGCACGTAAAAATTTAAAATTTTACGAACTCGTATCCTTGTCAACATGCACCCGGTCCCAACAGTGGTATCAGAGCCGGTTAGTGTTCGACTTA
This sequence comes from Boesenbergia rotunda, assembly GCA_024364735.1. Lineage (NCBI taxonomy): Eukaryota > Viridiplantae > Streptophyta > Magnoliopsida > Zingiberales > Zingiberaceae > Boesenbergia > Boesenbergia rotunda. The sequence continues at coordinate 125,289 of JAGFNQ010003284.1, forward strand.
ATCATATAATTGTTTTGTGGAAAACTTTGTCATGATCTCAATTTCGGAAAAAAAATTTCAATTATGGAAACTTTCAAATTATAATAAATTTTAGATTTAGGAATTTCAAAGTTTGGAAATCCTCATGAAATTTCTCAAACGTTTGAAATTTTCTAGTTTCTGAAATTTTATAATAATTGTGAAAACTTCCCATCTTTGAAAACTTTCCAATTTTGGAAATTTTTCTATTTTAGAAATTTTCCAATTTTGGAAATATGTAAGTTTCCTTTGTACCAGAAACTTACAATTATTCTGAAAATCAATTTTCGAAATCTCGCAATTTTGGGCACTTTCTTTTAAGAAAGTCTAGACAAATTCATGGACAGTTAATTGACAATTAAATTTGAATTGGTTTTTAAATTGACAACAAAATTCTTTATTTTGGATTGAGCCTCGGGGAGCCGTCCAATTTAAAGTTAGTTGTTGTAATTTAATTTCCCAATTTTTAATTGAAATTGTCATGTTTGATTTGGATTGAGCCTCGGGGAGCCGTCCAATTGGATTTACAACACATTACTTTTCTTTGGGTATCTGAGCCTCGGGGAGCCACCCTTAGAAAATAATTTGTTGTAATTAATTAAATCCATGAATAAAATATGTTTGAAGAGGTGATGCTCTTACATATTGTTGTCTCCAAAATTAATTAGGAAAATGGTTTCCTATAGAGTTTTCTTAAATGAGATTTTCATGAAAATAATATGTAGTTGAATTAAGGGATTTGTCTCTTAATTTAACAAGATTTGATTTAGAGAAATCAAAGTCTTGAACATATTATTTCCGAAATTAATTATGACAATTTAGGAAATTGTTTCCCAAAACAATTCCTTTAATTAAGTATGAAATTGGAATTAGGAAATCCGGTTCCTAATTCAATTAATGAGACTTGATAACTTAAGTCACATACATACTTAATTAAGGAAATCGTTAGTCATGACATAATTCTATGTCATGAATGTGCTTAGAAAAGAAAGATGAGACCCAAAACCCCTTACAAAATATTAAGGCCAACACCTTCCATTAATATGGTTAGAATCGGAGTTTTGTTTCTCGTTTGGGTTGATGGACACATCCATGCCCGACTTGAACCTCAACATGTTCAAACCATGGAATTAGTTTATGAATAATATAGTTGGAGTCAGAGGTCAATCATTAGTTTTGGTTGTTGGACACATCCAAGCCTGACTAAGCGGTTGAATGAGCCCCAACCATATTAAAACTATTTCTTGATTAATGGGTCAGCCTTAAGCTTGGAGCATCGATTTGTTGTGCCACAGCCAAGGTCGATGTAAAGAGAGGTGCAGTTGGGTGCTATGTATAATGATACATACTTGTTAATGAGTTAACAACCCAATGTTTTATGCAAACATTCAATTAGTTGATAGCATAATGTGATAGTTACATATATGTGATGTGTAATCGGTATAATTACCTACCTTCATAGCTAAGAAGAACTTGATGGCCACAGCCATGGTTGTTCTTATCTATGGTTGGATATCAACCTATTTGGAGATGTTCCTACGATCTCCCGAATTGATAATAAGGGTGACTCAATTCGTAAAATAAATAGGATTTAATTTATGTATGTTGATACATTCTTTAATAAATCTTCTCACATAATCTCAATTTGTATTTCTAGGTTAATCACTCGATCATGTCTTCTCTGAATTTGCGTTCCATCTTGGACACCAACAAATTAACTGGGCCTAACTTCATGGACTGGCTTCGAAACCTGAGGATAGTCCTCAAGGCAGAGAAGATTGCTTATGTCCTTGAAGATCTACTTCCCTCAAATCCTCCAGCAGATGCAACTCCAGACCAATTGGTGGCCTATCAGAAACATGTGACCGATTCTGAACTTGCAAGTTGCATCATGCTAGCCTCTATGGTACCTGAGCTGCAAAAGCAGCATGAGCATATGGATGCTTATACCATCATCTTCCATCTTAATGAGTTGTTTGAAGAGCAGGCGAGATCCGAAAGGTTCGAAGTCTCCAGACTCCTCTTCACAACTAAGATGCAAGAAGGCACTT
>JAGFNQ010003285.1:0-54302 GCA_024364735.1 Boesenbergia rotunda
TGCAAACTACCTATCATGCTTCGATATTGAGTTAGATCAACAGGTTTACCACTCTCATCATTATCTAATCTTGTGTTTGTAGCCATGGGAGTGGTTACCTCTTTTGAATCACTCATGTTGAATTTTCGAAGCATTTCTTGTGTATACTTTGATTGGTGCAATGGATACCATCGCGAGTTTGCTTGATTTCAAGTCCAAGGAGAAAAGTCAACTCCCACTAGACTCATTTCAAACTCACTCTCCATGTGTCCAATGAACTCATTTAAATAGCCCTTATTATTTGAGCCACACATTATGTCATCGACATATACTTGGGTTACAAAAATGTTGTCACTATCCCTTCGTAGAAATAGTGTAGGGTCTATTTGGCCTCTAACAAAGCCTTTCTCATCAAGAATGTCGACAACCGCTCATACCAAGCTCGGGTGCTTGTTTAAGGCCATAAAGTGCCTTTTTGAGTTTGAACACGTGGTTTGAAAATTCGGTACTCTCAAACCCCGGAGGTTGTTCGACATAGACCTCTTCTTTAATCAAACCATTTAGGAAGGCCGATTTGACATCCATTTGATATAATTTGAAGCCACGATGTGCTGCAAATGCAAGCATCAATCGGATGGACTCTAATCGTGCCACGGGAGCATAAGTCTCATCATAATCAAGGCCTTCAACTTGACTATAGCCCTTGGCTACCAAGCGTGCCTTGTTTCTAATGATTTCTCCCTTATGATTTAATTTGTTTTTGAAGACCCATTTGGTTCCAATAATGGTGATCTTCTTGGGTCTAGGGACTAAGTCCCAAACTTGACTCCTCTCAAATTGACCTAGTTCATCTTGCATTGCTATGATCCAATCGGGATCACTTAATGCTTCATCAATTCTCCTAGGTTCAATTTCAGAAATTAGGGCAACTTCATTAGCCTCATTCCGGAAGAATGATCTAGTCCTAACCCCATGATGGATGTCTCCAACAATTTGGCCTTGGGGATGACTAGAGGCTAATCTAGTTTGCCTAGGAGTTGGTGGTGCTTCTTGTACGGGTTCACTAGACACAAGTTCAGCCTCAGGATCCGGCTGATCAATGGGTTGTCTAGGTTCACCGTCATCAGACTCATCACCATCAACACCACTTGGAGTTTCTTTCAAACTTAGTCTCCTGAGTTCGAGTTGAACTCCTTCTATATTTTCTGATTGGTCAGTTGATTTTGGAATTTCTTCAAAGACCACATCAGAAGACTCTTCAACTAATCTAGATTTCTTGTTGTAGACTCGGTAGGCTTTGCTAACGAGAGAATACCCGACTAGTATCCCTTCATCAGCCTTTGCCGTGAACTTTCCAAGGTGGTCCTTGGTGTTTAGAATGAACACCTTACAACCAAACACCCTAAGGTGTTTAACCGTAGGTGGTTTTCCAAACCAAAGCTCATGGGGAGTCTTTCCTAAAAACCTATGGATGAGGACTCGATTTTGCACATAGCAAGCTGTATTTACAGCTTCAGCCCATAAGTAACTCGGGAGTGAGTACTCATTAAGCATGCTTCGTGCAGCCTCTTGAAGAACACGGTTCTTCCTCTCTACAACACCATTTTGTTGTGGTGTTCTAGGAGTAGAGAACTCATGCTTATAACCTCTATCTTGACAAAATTCTAAGAACCTTTGGTTTTGAAATTCACCTCCATGATCACTTCTAATTGTCTTAATGGTTGATGATTTTTCATTTTCTACCCTTCTACAAAAAGAAATGAAAGTATCTAAGGTTTGGTCCTTATATTTCAAAAAGTAGGTCCATGTATATCTAGTGAAATCATCAATAATCACAAAGCAATACCTACTTCCATTCAATGATATGATAGTACTACAATCAAATAGATCCATGTGAAGTAAATCTAAAGCATTGGAAGTACTTACAGTGCTTTTACCTTTATGTGCAGATTTTGTTTGCTTACCCATTTGACATGCATCACAAAGTTTATCTTTTTCATACTTGATGCTTGGTAAGCCTCGGACTAGTCCCTTGTTGGCCAACTTCCGGATGTTCTTCATGTTAACATGTGCTAGCCTCCGGTGCCAAAGGGTGGACTCTTCTTCTTTTGACATGAAACACTTAGCAAAAGCATTAGTAGCACTTTTAAATGAAACTTGATAAATATTGTCTACTCTTGCTCCTACTAGTACCGTGTCCAAGGTGTCATTTTGTCTAACTAGACATTGACTTGGTTGGAAGTCAATTGTGTAACCCGTGTCACACAATTGACTGACACTTAGGAGATTAAATTTCATCCCCTTGACTAGAAGGACATTTGAGATTCTAAGACATTCGGATATTTGAATGTCTCCTATTCCTATGACCTTAAGACTACCATTGTTACCAAATGATACATTACCTCTACTTTTCTTGTGAAGTGTGGTAAACAATGATCTATCCCCGGTCATGTGTTTGGAGCATCCACTATCAACGAACCAAGTTGATAGATGCTCCCCCTCAATCATAACCTACACAATTCGAAAAATAGAAGTTTTAGGTACCCAAACCTTGGGACCTAAAGCACCAACTAAACATGACTTAGGCACCCACGCCTTGACCATTTTCTTTTGGATTTTGGGTGTCCTAGACTGTCTCATATCAGTCCTAGACATGAGAGACACAAATGACGGTTCCTTAGGGCGATAACCAATACCGGCCCTATTGTACACCGCCCTTTGGGCATTTAGGATCATATCTAGGGTCTAGAGCTAGTTGAGAATTTCCCAAGAATAATCTTGAGCTTCTCAACTTCACTCTTCAATGATTGGTTTTCCTCTACTAGCGATTCATTATGCAAATCATTGACTTCCTCAACCTTAGAGGACTTCAACTTTTCAATTTCAAGTTTCAATGATTTAATTTCATCTTCTAGCAGTTCAACATGTAAATCATCAATATTATCATCCCTAGAAGCTTTCAATTGATCAATTTCTAATGTCAATGCCTTAACCTTATTCTTTGACTTTTTAAGCATACTAGATAAACATGCAATTGCTCTATAACACTTTTCAAGCTTGGGAGAAGTTACCTCTTCATCATCCGAAGATGATGAAGCCGCGTTTGAGGAGCTTGAAGAATCATCACTGCTCTCCTCTCCAAGAGCCATGAGTGCCACTTGCCTTGTGCTTTTCTCCTCCTTTTCTTCATCGGATGAGCTAGAGGATGACTCATCCCAAGAGGCCTTCAAGGCTTTCTTCTTCTTCTTGAATTTCTCTTCTTTTCGTTTGGATTTCTCCTCCTTCTTCTTAAGCTTTGGACATTCATTCTTGAAATGCCCTTTCCTACCACACTCAAAGCAAGATGCATTATTCTTATCAAGTTTGGATTCACTAGTGTTACCTCTACTTTTGAAACGTCGATCCCTTCGCATCATCCTCCTCACAAAGTTGGCCATTTCGGATGAAGAGGAGCTGCTGCCATCTTCCTCGGAATTGGACTCGGATTCGGAAAAGGATGAAGATGATGAGACCTCCTTCTCCTTCTTCTTCTTGTTGGTTCGGTCCCCTGCAACTAAGGCAATCCCCTTCTCCTTGGGGCCTTTGTTAGCCATTTCATGCAATTCCATCTCACAAAATAAATCATCTAATTTTACAATAGATAAATCCTTGGATACTTTGTAGGCATCCACCATGGATGACCACAAAGCATTCCTTGGAAATGCTTTCAACACATACCTCACAAGGTCGCGGTTCTCGACCTTTTCATCAATTGAATGAAGCCCATTGAGGACTTCCTTGAACCGACCATGAAGCTCACTTACCGACTCATTCTCCTTCATGGAGAGATTTTGAAGTTGATTGAGGAACAAATCCCTCTTTGCGATTCTAGAGTCCCGGGTGCCTTCGTGAAGCTCAATGAGTTTGTTCCACAAGTCCTTCGCACTTGTGAAAGGACCAACCTTGATGAGCTGATCTTTGTTCATGCCACATTGTAGAGTGACAACCACCTTCGCGTCAGCTTCGCTCTTCCGAGTTTGTTCAGCAGTCCACCTCCAAGACTCCAGCTCTTTGCCTTCGTCATCCTTAGGAGGAATGAATCCCTCCTTCACTGCGAACCAAGTGTGGATATCCATCTTCAGATAGTATTCCATTTTGATCTCCAATACTGAAAGTCGGCACCATCAAAGAATGGAGGTCGGGTGGTGGAGAATCCTTCTCTCAAAGCCATCTGGTTGATAACTCTTGGATGTTAAGCCATAAACAGAGCTCCACGCTCTGATACCACTTGTTGGAAATGAGATGGCTAGAGAGGGGGGGGGGTGAATATAGCCAATCACTATTCACTTACGATTAACAAGTTTCCTGCACTTAACTTATCAGTAGCACAACAGCGGAAGAAACAAAAGAAACTGAAAGTGCAGTAAGCTAAAACAGAAATGAGATCAAACAAAGACAACTGCCAAGAACGCTAACAAGAGGGTTTACAAGGTTCGGGGATAACTTGCCCCTACTCCTTGGCGTGCCCTTAAGGTGGGCGATCCCTTGATCGTCGGCAGATCAAGCCCCGGTTTCACCGGATATAACGCAACCTCCTTCTCGGTGGAGAAACCTCTCCACAGCGTTTCAATCAGGATAAAGTTTAAGCACAAAGAAACTGCGAGAAAGATCTTACTCAAACACTTAGCAAGGACAAGAACACAGCTAACTTCCCTGAGCTCCACCCAGTGGCGATCTCACGCAAGAACCATTCTTCGTGTCTTCCCACTGTCGGACTCCAAGTAACTTGTTCCCTCCTTCAAGCGCTCAAGTAAAGATTCGTTGCTTCTCGATCGCTTGCTCAAAGTGATGACAGCTTCAAGAACGCAGCAAGCGGAATGTGGAGAACACTAAGTGGGGCAAGAACACAAGTTCCAGAACTCTGCTTCCACAAAGCCAATTTCCGCCCCTTTTGTTTCTCCACTCAGCATCAGGTGACAATATCCTCCGTAGCCTCCAGCTACCTTGCTGCCAACGCCAGCTACCACTAAGCCCTCTCTGGTCTTCCTGAGATCCCCTCAGCCAAGCCCCAGTCTCGGCTCCAGTTTGCAGCTCGGCCGTTGCAACCTAAAATGGAGAATCAGACAAACCTGCTCCAAGGAAAGCCTCCGTTGACCTCTCCTTGAGTGTTTGAATCCTCCCCTGTCACCTGCAGCTTAATCAGACTGTTAGAGCAACAAATCATACAGTAAATCAAATATCAGAAGCAAACATCAGCGAATCGGATACGATCAGACGCTCTGACCACGTCTGACAATGCAATTTGAATTAAAGTGATCGGTCACCGGACCGATCCAGGGCGTGTGGGTTGGTCACCAGACCGATCCACTGCTTCACTGGGATTCCCAGCTCTCGCAGCTATACACGCCTGATCGGTCACCAGACCGATCAGAGTGAAGCCTGATCGGTCACCCAGACCGATCAGGGCAGATGAACAGTGATTCTGTAATCAGATCCAAGATCCCTGATCGGTCACCGGACCGATCCAGGACGTGTGGGTCGGTCACCAGACCGATCCACTGCTTCACTGGGATTCCCAGTTATACACGTCTGATCGGTCACCAGACCGATCATAGTGAAGCCTGATCGGTCACCCAGACCGATCAGGGCAGATGAACAGTGATTTTTTAATCAGATCCAAGATCCCTGATCGGTCACCGGACCGATCCAGGACTTTGATTAGCAAGGGAACTCACTCACCGTCTGCTCCCTGATCGGTCACAAGACCGATCAGGAGCAAGGCAGCAAGGAAGCAGCCTGCTCCCTGATCGGTCACCGGTCCGATCAGGAGCCACACAGTAGATTCCCAATCTCACTGTGCGCTCCCTGATCGATCACCAGTCTGATCAGACATAGCTGGATCGGTCACCAGACCGATCCACTGAGGAGCAGCGTGCCAATGTCCCTGATCGGTCACCAGACCGATCCAGAGACTAAACCCTAGCCCTCCAAGCTAGGAATTCATCCACCTTAGCCCTCCAAGCTAAGGATTTTTCCATCTAACTCTCTAAGTTGGGAATTTGCACCTAACACTCTAAGTTAGGACTTTTCACCTAGCCCTCCAAGCTAGGACTTTTCACCCAGCCCTCCAAGCTAGGACTTTTCACCCAACCCTTCCGATTTAGAACATCATCCAACCTAGCCCTCCAAGCTAGGCACCTGACCCTCCAAGCTATGACTTTTTCACCTAATTCTCCAGGATGGGAATTTGCACCTAACCCTCCAAGTTAGGACTTTTCACCTAGCCCTCCAAGCTAGGACTTTTCACCCAACCCTTCCGAATTAGGACTTTCCCAACACCTATCCGTCCAAGCTAGGATTTTTCACACCTAACCCTCCAGGTTAGGATTTTCCAACACCTAGCCCTCCAGACTAGGATTTTCCATACCATGCCTGATCCCCGATCAGGACTTAATCATAATCCATGTCATGCCTGATCCCCGATCAGGACTTAATCATAATCAATGATCATCCACCTAAACTAAAATCGATGTCAACACCAAAACAACAATCAGGGCAAGACTGCATCAACAGCCACCTCCGTAGCATATCCCATGTAGATAGTAATCTCTTCCTCAACTAGTCGTTGAGCTTCCTGGAACACCTGCAAAGAATTGCAGACATGATTAATGGCATCCGTATCTACACACCAGGTACCAATAGATAGCGCCGCTAAACATGGTCCAACGACTAAGCACAAAGAAATACCTTTGTCTTGATGACGGGGATAGTTCGCCTTCCAATGTCTAGTCTGCTGGCTCGTGAAGCACTTGCCTTTCGGCTTCTTCACACTAGCCTGAGGTCCTTGAGATCCAGCCGCCTTCTTGTACCTACCTTGTTTCTTCTTCTACCTGCCTTTCGGCACAGAAGTAGAAACCTTCTGAGTGACCAAGGCCTGCGAGCTCTGACGAAAGAGGCCCTCTGCCGCCTAGAGTTCTCCTAGCAGTTCCTCCAACGTATAATCATGCTTGTTCATGTTATAGTTGAGCCGGAACTGCTCAAAACTCCTAGGCAGAGACTGGAGTATAATATCTGTTGGATCGATAAAATGATAGAGGGGGGGGGGGGTGAATATCGTTAAAACTTTTTGGATTAAAGAAAGAGCAAATACGCAGTGGAAAGAAATTAAATGCACGAGAACACAAGTCTATTTTTTTCTTGGTTCGGAGTCGCAGTCGGCTCCTACTCCAAGGCCCACGGTCCTTGACCGTTTACTTTGGGCAATACTATAATCGCGCAAAAAGGATTTACAATTTTAAGTACAACAGTATTTCAGAAAATTAAAATGCTACACTTTTCGTTACCGACCCCGATGTAGATCGTATTTTGGTGCAGACGGTCGTCGTCGGCGCTGAGATCTCGAAGGAGTTTGCCGGGGCGTAGCGCGTGAACGAAAAGCTTTGGAGCATTGAGAAATTGTGTTATTGAAGCCTTGGGGTCGAGCCCCTTTTATAGTGCTCAAACGGGCGCCTGACAGGTTGGGGGCATCTGACACGTGCCCTTCGATATGCGAATCCTTATCCATGGGCTCCGTCAGTGCTTATCCTCCCCACTTGGGTGCCCGAGCTGTTGGAGGCGCCCGTGACCTCACGGGCGCCTGATCCGCCTTGGTTCAGTGGCTTCGTAGCTATGTTTTGGGTTTTGCCTTCACTCTTGGGCGCCCGTAACCTTACGGGCGCCTGAGCCCATTCGGGCGCCTGTCTCCATTCGGGCGCCTAGGCCCAGTGAAACACCTTCACTTGTAGACGATCAGTCCTTCGACCCTACAACTTAGGTTAGTCCCAAAATCATATTAAGCAATAATTACAGTCGTAGCTATCTTGGTTTTGACTTCGGGTCTCCCAAATGGAACCCTAGGTCGAACCGACGCCTATTGTTCCCTCGACGGGGAATGCGTCCTCACCTACTCCTCTCAGGAGAGTTTACCTTTTGCCAATCGGCTCCTCCGGTTGGACTTTTGCCCGATCCCCTTGACCAAGTCTTCGTGCCCAACTTCCGGTCAGGTCTTCGGTGCCCATCCCCTTGCCAGGACTTCGTGCCCAATCCTCGACCAGGACTTCTTTGCCCGACTTCCGGTTAGGTCTTTTTGCCCAGTTCTTGACCAGGACTTCTTTGCCCAGCCCTTTGCCAAGACTTCTTTGCCTAGTGTACCTAGGACTTCTTCCTGCACACTCAGTGAATAAGTTAGACAATAATAATATCTTAACTTCTAAACCCTTTTCCATTCTCAAAACCCAGGTTTGACTTAGGTGCTGCCTGCACCAACAATCTCCCTCTTTTTGATTTATGGCAACCCGGTTCAAAAAGATAAGTTAAACAAATATAGGTAAAGTACTAGATTTAATTTCCTCCCCCTGGAAGAAATCTCCCCTGAGTTTTTCAAAAATTCGTTGGGTTTTTGAAAATGTTTCTAAGTCTTTGTTCCTAAAATTGAAAAGTTTTTTTTTTTCAGGTTTTCGATACTTAGAAAATTTTCAAAGAGGGATTTAAATTAGAAAAATTTTCCAACATATTTTTGAGTTGGGTACTTAGAAAATTTTCAACACATTTAGCTTTAGCACTTAGAAAATCTTCAAGAGAATTTTGAAGTTTTGACACATAGAAAATTTTCAACCGGAAAATTTTTAGAGTAAGTACTTAGAATATTTTCGAAAACAATTTTGAGTTAAGTACTTAGAAAATTTTGGAAAACAATTTCGAGTTAAGTACTTAGGGAATTTTCGAAAACAATTTTGGTACAAATAGAACTTAAGTATTTAGAAGAATTTTCAAAGAGAAATTAACTTTAAAAAAGAACTTAAGTACTTAGAGAACATTACTTTTTGAAAAAGGAGATAAAAGTTTTGAAAACATTTTAATTTGAAAACAAATTAAATTTTAAAACCTTCTTTTCTCTTCTTTCCAATCTCTCCCCCTTGCCATATATCAAAAAAAAATATAGCAAAAAACTGAGTAAGGAAAGTAAGGTGCTATATTGAACCAATTCTAAGTATAAACTGGACCAAATCAATTTAAAATTTCTCTTTTGGGTCTTGTCTAACCCAGTTAGCTACTTATTAACTGTTATAAACAGTAGCTTTCGCTAAGGTTAGTCAAGTTAAGTGATCTGATCAAGTTAGATTTTCTAAACTTGACACTTAACCCGATTACTGCTCAGTTGGTATTTATTGCCCCAATTACTGTAGATGCACTGACTTAAAGCATCTTAAATCAAGGCATAGACCTAAGCATCTCAACCTAGTCTAGGTTATCAATCAAAAGTACCCTAAGGTGCTTGTGAGATGCTGGCTGCTAGATCTATAGGTGCATGCAGTTCTAGGGTTAGGGCCTAAGCTAAATCCATTTGCGAAAAAACCCTAGTTTTGAAGGGGGTAAGTTTTTTTTAAAAAAAAACTAAGTCGAAAAATCATTTTAATATAAATTAAAAAAAATGATTTTTCAAATGAAATAAGAAATAAAACAGTTTTTGAAAAGAAACATAAGTAGAGCAGTCCTATTCTACCAAGCATAACCCTAACTACCTTCTTAGTGAGCTGAACTCAGTCTCAGGTAAGGGCTTGGTGAAGATATCAGCTAAGTTTGACTTTGAGTCTACATGCTTAAGGACTATTTCACACCTGGCTACATGATCTCTTACGAAGTGATGTTTAACCTCTATATGTTTAGTTCTAGAGTGTTGGAGTGGGTTCTTAGTTAGATTAATTGAACTTATATTATCAATGTAGACTTGGGTTTGAGTATAATCAAGATGGAAGGCCTTAAGTGTTGGAACTCGGATGGCTAGAGAGGGGGGGGGTGAATATAGCCAAACACTTAAGACTTAGCTCTTTTCGTGATTTTCTGCACTTCAGAGGTTAGGCAGCGGAAGAAAACAATACAAGTCCAAATGCAGAAATGAAAGACAAACCAAAACGCTAACAAGGATCGTTTATAAGGTTCGGGGATAACTTGCCCCTACTCCTTGGCGTGCCCGTAAGGTGGGTGATCCCTTGATCGTCGGCAGATCAACCCCCGAAAAATCCAGATAGAATGGAACCTCCTTCTCGGTGGATAACCTCTCCACAGTGTTTCAATCAAAATGAAGTATTAAGTACAGAGAAACACGAGAAGGCATACGGAGCACTTAGAACCAAACCGGAACACAAGAGAACTTCTCCACCGAGCTCCACTCAGCACAGATCTCACGCAAGAACTCCCTGCTCTTTGTGTCTTCTCGCTGATGGACTCACCAAGCTCCTTGTTTCCTCCAAGTGCTCAAGAGTATGATCAAAGTTGTCGCTTCAAGTGTTGCTTCAAGGTTCAGAGTGATCGCTCAACAGATGGAGAAGCAGCTTTCAATATGGAGGAACTACCCAGCTCCTTCTCCACTTCCCAGCTTAACCTGCTTCAATCGCCAGATCACAGACGCTCCTCTGCAGCTCCCAACTGCTCACCTGAGACAACCCAGCTACCCCTGGCCTCCTCTGGAGTCACTAAACCCTCCTCAGCTGAGCCCCAGTTGAGCCCCAGGTCAGCTTCCAGTCGTCGCCAGCGTCCGTTGCAACCTGCGAAGGAAAACTGCCAAACATGCTCAACGGAAAGCCTCCCATTGACCCTCCTAGAGTGTTTAAATCTCCTGCTATTACCTACACACTCCAACAGACGCTTAGCAATGCATATCAAACACAATCAGCTAGTATCAGAGTATCAGACGAGAAATCACAGTGGAAGACAGACGTGATGAGAACTCTGACAGCGCTTTTGAATTATAGCTGTCAGCTACTGATCAGTCACCGGACCGATCAGAGTGACTCCTGATCGGTCACCAGACCGATCAGGATGGGTTCAGACCAATCAGGCTCCAGCCTGATCGGTCCACACTGAGGAATCAGAAATCGCGACTTCTTCGTGATCGATCACCAGACTGATCCCACGTCGTGGATCGGTCACCAGATCGATCCACCCCTTTGCAGAGTGATTGTCCAGCTTCGAAGCCCAACCCTCCTGATCGGTCACCAAACCGATCAGGGTGTGGCCTGATCGGTTTGGGGACTGATCAGGACACCACCTGTCCGATCAGGCACCAGCCTGATTGGTCGTAGTGAGGAGCTTGCGACATTTGATCGTTCACCAGAATGATCTGAATAGTATCGCTGATCGGTCACCAGACCAATCAGGAGCCGATCAGTAGGCTTCCAATCTCACTGTATGCTCCCTGATCGGTCACCAGGCCGATCAGACATAGCTAAATCGATCACCAGACCAATCCACGAGGGAACACCGTGCCAACTTCCCTGATCGGTCTCCAGACCGATCTAGGCAAGGCCAAATCCACTCTAAGTCAAGAGAACGGGATTCCAGCCTTCTTTGACTCATGCTCAGTCCCCCGGACCAAGACTCCATGCCAGTCTCACTCACCGGGACTTCAACCTATCTTCCCAAGCTAGGACCTAGCCTTCCAAGCCATGGTTTCATCCAACCTAGCCCTCCAAGCTAGGACCTGGCCCTCCAAGCCGGGATTTCATCCAACCTAGCCCTCCAAGCTAGGACCTGGCCCTTCAAGCCAGGGTTTCATCCAACCTAGCCCTCCAAGCTAGGATCTGGCCCTCCAAGCTAGGATTTCATCCAACCTAGGTCTCCAAGCTAGGACCTGACCCTCCTAGCCAAGGTTTCATCCAACCTAGCCCTCCAAGCTAGGACCTGGCCCTCCAAGCCAGGATTTCATCCAACCTAGCTCTCCAAGATAGGACCTGACCCTCCAAGCCAGGATTTCATCCAGCCTAGCCCTCCAAGCTAGGACTTTTCACACCTAACCCTCCAAGTTAGGACTTTTCACACCTAACCTCCAAGCTAGGACTTTTTCCATGCCAGCGTGCGATCTCCCGATCCACCTGGACTTAATCCGAATTCATTCAACCAAACTTAAGTTAAACTTAAATCGGTGTCAACACCAAGACAACAATCAGGATCAGACTGCACCAACAATCTCCCCCTTTTTGTTGTTTGACAACTCGATTTAAGTTTAGGCACTAATGATCAATTGAAGGCAGTTCAATTATCATAAGGGAATCGAAGTCCTCCCCTTACAATAACTCTAAACTTAATCAACCATTTTCTCCCCCTTTGTCAAACATCGAAAAGGGTATGGTTATTAAGTTGAACATACCTCCCCCTCAAACCAGGGTCTCTCCCCAAATCCAAAATAATTAAAGGATAATTTTTGAATTGCATATGAGAGACATATACCATAAATGTATCATGGCAACAATGTATATGCATCATACGACAATAAGTGTGAATTGCACATGAAAACACATACAGAATTATATCATGGTCAAATATGTACATGTTTCATATGACAAGTACGGAATGCATCTGTATCTGATATATAATCCTGATTGGTCTCCATGACCGATCAGGTACGTTGATTATTTGATACAGAAGTATTTCTGATTAGTCTGAGAACCGATCAGATTTCAGAAAAAATTTCTGAAACTCTGATACGTTCCTGATCAGGCTGTATTAACAATTTGCATTCCACAATAGGGGAGTATACTCTATTAATATTCGTCATTTCAGAAAAATTTCTGAAACACGACATTAGGAACAAGAGTCATGACTCAACCAACCCTTATCAATTTTGAAAATTCCAACCCGGGCTTGGATCAAATCAGAATTAAATTTGTTTCAAGTATGATTAGCCAAACCTCATTGTAACACTTGATGTTTCAGAAAAATTTCTGAGAATCATGGGTCTTAAAAATTCCTTAGAAATGAATTTGTATTCACTTAGTACTAGGTTTGTACCAATGAATGATCAAGTATGGTCATGTTCTTGGAATAATCAAGTGTGTATCAGATTTGTTTGTGATATGATCATTACACTGATATAATTTGATGAAAAGGGGATCGGACTGAGGAGTAGTCTGATACCTTTGATCAGTGTTGATCAGATCGGTCACCGGACCGATCAGTATGATTCCTGATCGGTCACCAGACCGATCAGGGTGAGTCCTAATCGATCGGTGGATCGATCAGGTCTGATACAGACAGTTGATTAGAAACAATAATTCAGAAACTCCGAAATTTCAGACTCTGAAACATATTAGTTTCAGAGACAGATTTGTTTCATCTCTTACCATTCCCAAACCCTAAATCAATTATTTTGATAATCACTTTCTCTCTCTACCTATCTTATCATAATTTGTTTATCATTATTTTTCATTTTTTCTGTATATTTCATATATCACTTTCTCTCTCTATATTTTCTATATCACTTTCTCTCTCTACCCTCTCATTTCCTCTTTATATATTTTCAATATTACTTTCTCTCTCTACCTCTCTTATTATAATTTATCTATCTTAATTTTTCGATTTTTTTTATATTTTCTATATCACTTTTCTCTATATTTTCTATATTACTTTCTCTCTCTACCTTTCTCATCTCATTCTCTCTCTATATATTTTGATAATCACTTTCTCTCTCTACCTCTCTTATCATAATTTATTTATCATTATTTTTCATTTTTTCTGTATATTTCATGTATCACTTTCTCTCTCTACATTTTCTATATCACTTTCTCTCTCTACCCTCTCATCTCACTTTCTCTCTATATATTTTCAATATCACTTTCTCTCTCTACCCCTCTTATTATAATTTATCTATCTTTATTTTTTACTTTTTCTCTATATTTTCTATATTACTTTCTCTCTCTATATTTTCTATATCACTCTCTCTCTACCTCTCTCTCATCTCATTTTCTCTCTCTATATATTTAATATTACTTTCTCTCTTTACCTTTCTTATCATAATTTATCTATATTTATTTTTTACTTTTCTCTATATCTTCTATCACTTTCTCTCTCTACATTTTCTATATCATTTTTCTCTCTATATTTTTTTTAATGATTTCTCTCTTTATTTTTTTATCACATCTATCTTATCTTATTTTTTCTCTCTAATTTTTATCTTTATTTTCTCTATTATTGTATTTTCTCCTATTTTTCTTCTAATTTCTTTTTTTTTACCTTACTTCTCATAATTTCTCTCTATATTTTTCTAATTTATCTCTCAACTCATTTTATTTCACTTTCTCTATTTTGTAATAATTCTATTATTTTAGGTAACTTTGAAATTTTTATGGATTCATATTACTAAAGTTAAACTGAACCAAACATCATCAATGATAATAATTTTCATTCCAAGATTTGAACCAAACACTACCAATGGAATCATGATTCTTATTCCCATTGACCCCTCAATGAATCCCATTACCATTCCGATTAACAAATTTGAACCAAACGCCCCCTTAGTTTTAATTTATTTGATCCTAAGGGTTCCCTTAATCAAAATACATTTCTTCAAACAATTATCAAAATATGATACTAATATCAAATTTCCAAAACATGATCAAATTTCATGATACAAATAAAAGTATGATCAAATTTTCAAAAACATACCTGTATCAAATTAGTATCAAAACATGATCAAGCTTTCTAACACATGATTGTATCAATACAATTCATAAGGTTGTATTTTGTCCGACATGCTTTTATCTCATTTAACCAGTTTTAAAAATATTTCAAAAGCATGCATTGATCACAAAAACATGAGGTTGCCATGGAATTGTCTAAATTCTCTATGAGAAGGCAGTTAACTAAACTATATTCATGTATTTATCCAATTTAGGCATTTTCAGAAAATTCAAAATATTGATCATCAAAGCATGAAATTGTCTAAGGTTTATGATTGCAAGCAAATAAAAAAAACTTACACCTCAAATTCATGTTCTTGTCTATTGAGGCCTTATCAATATAAATTATGTGTTGATATTATTCCTCAGCATGCATTCATGTTGTGCAACACATTCAAGAAGATTTTGACTTGCTTAAGAAAAACTTTTCTTTTACCAAGACACCTTAGACTTGAGATAAGACATTTCATAAACCATAACTTGCATGAAAACATAAATTGCAATAACAAAACTTATTATCCTAAGCGATCCAATGTAAAACAAGTTATGTGTCAACCTAAACCATTCATGTGAATTTGAGGAAACGATAAGGACATTCCTAATTAGCAATGGCTAGATGTTTGGAGCACCAAATATCAACCATCCATGTTGATAGATGCTCCCCCTCAATCAATGCCTATACAATTCGAAATATGGAGGCTTTAGGTACCCAAATTTTGGGACCTAATGCATCAATAATGAAGGACTTAGGCACCCATGCCTTAGTCACTTTCTTCCTAACCTTTTGAACCCTAGAATTATTTTGTGCTCTAAATTGGGTTTTTGACATTAAGGATACAAAGGTTGGTTCTTTAGGTCGGTAACCCATACTGGCCTTATTATAAACCACTCTTTGGGAGTTTAGTATCATGTCTAAGGTTTTGGAGCTAGATGAGAATTTCTCAAGAACATTCTTGAGATTTTCAACTTTGCTCTTTAAGTCCTTATTGTCATTCTCAAGGGTCTTGACATGCAAGTCATCAATTACTTCATCCTTAGAGGTTTTCAATTTTTCTACCTCTAACTTTAAAGATTTAATCTTGTTCTTAGACTTTTTGAGCATGTTTGTCAAGCAATCTATTGTTCTATAGCACTTATCCAACTCGGAAGAAATTACCTCTTCATCATCCGAAGATGATGAAGGCGCGGTTGAGGAGTTTGATTCATTGTCACTCTCCTTGGATGACTCTTCTAAGGCCACAAGAGCCACGTGACAGTGGCTTTCCTCCTCCTCCTTGTCAATCTTCTTCTTCCTTTTGTTTCTTGCCACAAAGCAAACCCTTTCTCCTTGGGGCTTTGGTTAGAGATCTCATGTAATTCTATTTCACAAAATAGATCTTCTAACTTTACAATTGACAAGTCCTTGGATACCTTGTAGGCATCCACCATGGATGACCACAAGGCATTCCTAGGGAAAGCTTTGAGAACATACCTTATAAGATCTCGGTTTTCTACCTTCTCATTGATGGAATGTAGACCATTGAGGATTTCTTTGAATCATCCATGGAGTATACTTACAGTTTCATTCTCTTCCATGGACAGATTTTGGAGTTGGCTGAGAAGGAGGTCTTTCTTGGCTGTTCTTGAGTCCCGGGTGCCCTCATGGAGTTCGATAAGCTTATTCCAAAGGTCCTTTGCGCTTGTGAAGGGTCCAACCTTGATTAGTTGGTCCTTGGTCAACCCACATTGCAAAGTTACCACCGCATTCACATCGGCTTCACCTTTCTAGATTTGATCTGCTGACCAACTTGAGAAGTCCATCTCTTTTCCCTCATCATCCTTTGGAGGGGAAAAACCCTCCTTGACAGCAAACCATGTGTTGATGTTCATCTTGAGATAATACTCCATTTTTGACTTCCAATATTGGAAATGAGTGCCGTCGAAGAATGGAGGTCGGCTGGTGCTAAACCCTTCTCTCAAAGCCATCGTTGTTGTAAGCTCTCGGATGTTAAGCCGCTTGAACAGAGCCCCAAGCTCTGATACCACTTGTTGGAACTTGGATGGCTAGAGAGGGGGGGGGGTGAATATAGCCAGACACTTAAGACTTAGCTCTTTTCCTGATTCTTTGCACTTCAGAGGTTAGGAAGCGGAAGAAAACAATACAAGTCCAAATGTAGAAATGAAACACAAACCAAAGCGCTAACAAGGATCGTTTACAAGGTTCGGGGATAACTTGCCCCTACTCCTTGGCATGCCCGTAAGATGGGCGATCCCTTGATCGTCGGCAGATCAAGCACTGGAAAATCCGGATAGAATGGAACCTCCTTCACGGTGGAGTAACCTCTCCACAGCGTTTCAATCAGAATGAAGTATTAAGTACAGAGAAACACGAGAAGGCTTACGGAGCACTTAGAACCAAACTGGAACACAAGAGAACTTCTCCACCGAGCTCCACTCAGCACAGATCTCACGCAAGAACTCCTTGCTCTTCGTGTCTTCTCGCTGATGGACTCACCAAGCTCCTTGTTTCCTCCAAGTTCTCAAGAGTATGATCAAAGTTGTCGCTTCAAGTGTTGCTTCAAGGTTCAGAGTGATTGCTCAACAGATGGAGAAGCAGCTTTCGATATGGAGGAACTACCCAGCTCCTTCTCCACTTCACAGCTTAACCTACTTCCATCGCCAGATCACAGAGGCTCCTCTGCAGCTCCCAGCTGCTCACCTGAGACAACCCAGCTACCCTTGGCCTCCTCTGGACTCACTGAACCCTCCTCAGCTAAGCCCCAGTCGAGCCCCAGGTCAGCTTCCAGTCGTCACCAGCGTCCGTTGCAACCTGCGAAGGAAAACTGCCAAACCTGCTCAACGGAAAGCCTCCCATTGACCCTCCTTGAGTGTTTGAATCTCCTGCCATTACCTGCTCACTCCAACAGATGCTTAGCAATGCATATCAAACATAATTAGTAAGTATCAGAGTATCAGACGAGAAAACACAGTGGAAGGCAGACGCGATCAGAACTCTGACAGCGCTTTTGAATTAAAGCTGTCAGCTACTGATCGGTCACCGGACCGATCAGAGTGACTCCTGATCTGTCACTAGACCGATCAGGATGGGTTCAGACTAATCAGGCTCCAGCTTGATCGGTCCCCACTAAGGAATCAGAAATCGTGACTTCTTCGTGATCGATCACCAGACCGATCCCACGTCGTGGATCGGTCACCAGACCGATCCACCCCTTTGTAGAGTGATTGTCCAGCTTCGAAGCCCAACCCTCCTGATCGGTCACCAGACCGATCAGGGTGTGGCCTGATCGGTCTGGGGACCGATCAGGACACCTCCTATCCGATCAGGCTCCAGCCTGATTGGTCGTAGTGAGGAGCTCGCGACATTTGATCGTTCACCAGAACTATCTGAATAGTATCCCTGATCGGTCACCAGACCGATCAAGAGCCGATCAGTAGGCTTCCAATCTCACTGTATGCTCCCTGATCGGTCACCAAACCGATCAGACATAGCTGGATCGGTCACCAGACCGATCCACGAGGGAACACCGTGCCAACTTCCTTGATCGGTCTCCAGACCGATCCAGGCAAGGCCAAATCCACTCTAAGTCAAGAGAACGGGCTCCCAGCCTTCTCTGACTCATGCTCAGTCCCCCGGACCAAGGCTCCATACCCAGTCTCACTCACCGGGACTTCAACCTAGCTTCCCAAGCTAGGACTTGGCCCTCCAAGCCAGGGTTTCATCCAACCTAGCCCTCCAAGCTAGGACCTGGCCCTCCAAGCCGGGATTTCATCCAACCTAGCCCTCCAAGCTAGGACCTGGCCCTCCAAGCCAGGGTTTCATCCAACCTAGCCCTCCAAGCTAGGACCTGGCCCTCCAAGCCAGGATTTTATCCAACCTAGCTCTCCAAGCTAGGACCTGACCCTCCAAGCCAGGATTTCATCCAGCCTAGCCCTCCAAGCTAGGACCTGGCCCTCCAAGCCAGGATTTCATCCAGCCTAGCCCTCTAAGCTAGGACTTTTCACACCTAACCCTCCAAGTTAGGACTTTTCACACCTAGCCCTCCAAGCTAGGACTTTTTCCATGCCAGCGTGAGATCTCCCGATCCACCTGGACTTAATCCGAATTTATTCAACCAAACTTAAGTCAAACTTAAATCGGTGTCAACACCAAAACAACAATCAGGAACAGACTGCACCAACATTAAGAGTGTGCATCATCCATAAGAGTTGTGCTACACACTCTCCTAAAGCAACATATTTAGCTTCGGTTGTAGATAGAGCTACGTAGTGTGCCTTTCTACTGCACCAACTGACTAAACTATTTCCTAAAAGTTGGCAGCTTCCACTTATACTCTTTCCATCTAGTTTGCATCCAGCATAGTCTGAATCCGAGTATCCTGACAGGTCAAAAGTTGAGGTCCTAGGATACCAAATCCCTACATTTAGGGTGCCCTTAATGTATCTAAGTATTCTTTTTAGGGCTGCTAAGTGCGTTTCCTTAGCACAGGTTTGGTATCTAGCACACATTTCTACAGCGAAAAGGATATCAGGTCTGCTGGCTGTAAGGTAGAGTAGACTACCAATCATACTTCGATGTAGTTTAAGGTCTATAGGTTTACCATCAGGGTCACTATCTATTTTTACATTTGTGGACATTGTTGGAAATTCTAGGCCGCAAAAACCGCTTTTTGCATTGCGGAAACCCCAGAAGTTCGGCCACGGATCCGTGCGAACATAAAATAAATTACGAGTACGAGATTAATCTACATTAGATCTACATGATAAGAATCATTACCCTTGACGCGTAGCCCTTCGCTTTCCCGCTTGTCCAAAAGGTCGCCGGATCTCGTAGAGTATCAAAGCAGACACTCCTCTATACGTATCCACGCGAACAAATGAAGATGGATCAAAACCTTAGGTGTGCTAGCACCCTATAGGTTTCGGCCAAGAGGAGAGGTCGAAGAAGCACTCCAACCGAAAAACCAGAGAGAAGAAGAAAAGCCTCACACAACACCATGAAACAAAAACATCGGTTTTGTTCCCTCATGGTGGTCGGCCACTTAATGGCCATTAATGGCCATTAGGTGGCCGGCCATAATGGCTACTAAGTGCCATTAGGTGGCCTTCCATATCCCCTTTCAATTTGAATTCGAAATTCAAATGGGGGGAAACCAAGTCATCACTTGGTCAAACAAAGGTGAGGTGGGTTTTGGTCAAGTCAAACTTGCCTTTTATGGACTTTCCATAAATAGTCAAGTCAAACTTGACTCCATTTCTTCTCCCATGTCAAGTCTAACTTGAAGTGGAACCAAGTCAAGTCAAACTTGATTTGGATTTAGGTCAAGTCAAACTTGCCTTTTATGGACTTTCCATAAATAGTCAAGTCAAACTTGACTCCATTTCTTCTCCCATGTCAAGTCTAACTTGAAGTAGAACCAAGTCAAGTCAAACTTGATTTGGATTTAGGTCAAGTCAAACTTGCCTTTTATGGACTTTCCATATTTAGCCAAGTCAAACTTGACTTCAATTTTTCTCCATCTATTTGTTCTTTGCGTGTGACCCTATAGGTTCTTGTAACGTTGGCAATGCTTCTAACCTCTTAGAAACATAAGCAATGAGCGGTATCTAGCAACACATCATTGCTACCCAAGTTACAAGAATGTTGAGATCCAACATCACCTTGTGACTAATAATTGTGACTCTCACAATATATGATAATGTCCCTCTATCCTTGATATCTAGATTGACTCAATTGAGGCATAGACCGTGTCATCCTCGAGTCAATCTATATCTTGAACTCCAAGTAGACTCACACTAATCAAGTGAGCTCAATATCTCATATTGACTCACTTGGGCATGGCCATGCACTTTGTGGTCTCACTCTATTAAGAATACGATATCGCTCCCGTCATATAGGAGGGATAGATCCCATCTACATCACTCACATCCCTCTCCATAATTTGTTACATACCCAGTAATCGCCTTTATAGTCCACCCATTTACGGGTGACGTTTGACGAAGCCAAAGTACGCAACTCCTTATGTAGGAATCCATGGTGACTTCAGGTCCAAGGACTAATAGTCATACTAATAGCCACATGAGAAAGTATATGACACTCATATAACGATCCATGATACTTTCTCATGGCGGGTCATTCAATATACATTCTCTAATGCATACCCATGTGTCAACTTGATATCTCTATATCCATGACTTATGAGATCAAGTCATCATGTTGACCTACATGCTAGTCTCTACGTATTAACATTGTCCCTGAATGTTAATACTCGACTAGGAATAATTTAGAGTAGTGTTCTCCATATCATCTCACTATCGATTCAACCAATCGATTGATATAGATAAGAACCTTCTACTCAAGGACATTATTATACTTAGCTAATTGGCACAAATACACGTAAGTATAATAACCATAAAACATGCCTTTATTTATACATAGGAATATGATACAAATTAGTCCATACAATCATTACATGATCGGCTCTAGGGCTCTCACCAACAGACATAGGGGTACTTATGCTTTCGGAGTTATCTATTTTAAATTTCTTTATTAACTCCTTAGCATATTTGGATTGATGGACATAATTTCCATCCCTAGTTTGCCTAATTTGTAATGCTAAAAAGAAGTTGAGCTCACTAACTAAGCTCATTTCGAATTTATTTTCCATTATTTTTACAAATTCTTTTAAAAAATTTGAGTTGGTGGATCCAAAAATTATATCATCAACATAGATTTGGGCAATAAAAATGTCTCTTTCTAAGGTCTTAACAAAAAGAGTTGAGTCAATTTGTCCTTGGTTAAATTCCTTAGAAATGAGGTAGGTTGATAGGTGTTCATACCATGCCCTAGGTGCTTGTTTTAGTCCATATAGTGCCTTATTGAGTTTGTAAACATGGTCAGGTTTTTCTAAGTCCTCAAAACCGGGAGGTTGTCCTACATAGACTTCTTCTCTAATAAACCTATTCAGAAAGGCTGACTTTACATCCATTTGGTAGAGTTTAAATCCTTTATGGGCTGCAAAGGCTAGCAACATTCTAATAGACTCAAGTCTGGCTACTGGAGCATAGGTTTCGTCATACTCTAACCCTTCGACTTGACTGAACCCTTTAGCTACTAAGCGGGCTTTATTTCTAACTATTTTCCCTTGGTCATTTAGCTTATTCCTAAATACCCACTTAGTATCAATAATGGATTTGCCCTCAGGTTTAGGTACTAGTTCTCAGACTTGGTTCCTTTCAAATTGGGCTAACTCCTCTTGCATTGCTATGATCCAATCAGGATTAGGTAAGGCTTCCTCTTTAGTCTTAGGTTCAATTTTTTAGATCAGTGCGATCTGACTAAGATTTCTATAGGAGGACCTAGTTCTGACTCCTAAGGTTGGATCACCCACAATTTGATCAGTTGGGTGACTGAGTCTGGATTTCATAGTTCTTCTATTACTTGGTTCAGCCTCAGGTTCGGCTAGTCAGTTTGGTTTAGTATTTGGTTCAATTACTTGGGTTGGTTCAATTGACTCAGTAGTTGGTTCAATAGTCAGTTCATTTAGAGGTTCAACTAGTGGTTCAATTGATGGTTCAATAATTTGTTCATTATCTTCATGATCAATATTTGATGGATTCAGGTTTGGATTATCAGATTTTGAATTAGTTTCCTCATCAAATATTAAATTGGTTGTTTCTTCAATTTTGTTAGTTTGTTTATTGTAGACCCTATAGGCCCTACTCGTTGTTGAATATCCTAAAAATATTCCAGGGGTTGACTTAGACTGGAATTTCCCTAAGTAGTCCTTGGTGTTTAGGATATGGACTTTGCACCCAAAGACCCTTAGGTAGTGTAGGTTTGGAAGTCTATGATAATATAATTCATAGGGAGTTTTATTATGTCGTTTGTTGATTAGGACCCTATTTTGGATATAGCAAGCCGTACTAATTGTTTTTGCCCAAAATTGATTAGCTAGATTGAATTCATTGAGCATAGTCCTAGCGGCTTCCTGTAGGGTTCTATTTTTCCGTTCTACTATCCCATTTTGCTGGGGGGTTCTAGGACATGAGAATTCGTGAATGTACCCGTTTATTCTACAAAATTCCTCGAACCTTTGATTCTCAAACTCTCCCCGTGATCACTCCTAAGTCTTTTGATTTTGGTATCATTTTGATTTTCAATTATCTTACAAAAATCAATAAACAGGTTTAGGGTTTCATCCTTAGTCTTTAGGAACTTTACCCAAGTAAACCTAGAGTAATCATCGATAATTACTAAGCAGTATCGGTTTCCGCTTAGTGACTTGGCTTCATGTGAATCAAATAGGTCAAGGTGCAGGAGCTCAAGTGTAGTTTGAGTTAGGTTTGATTGAATTTGTTTGTGATTAGACCTGGTTTGTTTACCTTGGTTGCATGATTCACATATCATGTTTTCATGGTTCTTAATTTTTGGTATTCCTTTAATTAGACCAAGTTGGGTGATTTTTGAAATTAATCTTAGATTAGTGTGTCCTAATCTCCTATGCCAGATGTTTGATTCTTCTAACTGAGTTATGAAGCATTTAGGTACTAAGGTAGGTTTATAGTGTAAACGTTATTTTTCCTAGTGCCCTTAAGCATGACTTCTGAGTCTTGCAAATTTCTAATCAGGTAGTTAGAGTTGGTAAAGGTAACTACATAGCCAGTATCACATAATTGACTTATACTAAGCAAATTAAATTTAAAGTTCTCAACCAAGAGTACCTTTTTAATTACGAAATCAGATTTGAGTTCAATGTTACCTGACCCAATGACTTTGAGTGTAGCATTATTGTCAAATGCTACTGAGCCTAGGTTTTTGAACTTGAGTTTGGTGAATTTCAATTTGTCACCAGTCATGTGTCTGGAGCATCCACTATCCAATATCTATTGGTCCAAATCTTTATGTTCCTACACATAAAGAATTTGATGATTTGGATCCAATTAGAATTAAGGATAGCCTAAATTGATTTTCACAACCTAGTATGTCTCACCCAATCTATAGTTATCATTCATATTAACCTTATGGGTTTTGTGAGACAGGTTTTAATAGAAGTAACGATTTTATTTTGACAAACATGTTTAATTTTGAAAAGTTAACCTAATTTTAAAAACAATTAATTATGATTTAAATTTATTTTTTTTTATTTAAAAAAAATAGTTGAATCTAAAGATTAATTGAAATCTGTGTTAGATTCAAATCTGACAATAGTAAAGTGAATTTGGTTTTCAATAATTGGCTTCCAGGTCTTGGCGAGGCACTAGGCCTTCTTTGGCCGTAGCCTTATTGGATCATCAACCCTTTCCTTGACAAAGCCTTTTATTGAAAAATCCATCCTCAAGTTACTCCTTGAAAGATTTTGGTCTAACAAGTTTGGGTCTTGGATCGGTAGCTTCGGCTAGTTCTGCTAGAATGGCTTCCCTAATGTATTATCATCTCACCTTGACCCAATACTATGTTATTCAAATTTCAGTTAATCGGTTTAGTCCTTAATCTAACCAGTCCTAGGTCTAAGCATGGTAATTTGTAGAAAATAAATAAACAAGCAAGCATGCAATTTTGAAATGAGAAAAGAATTTATCTAACTATAAAAATTATTTTTAAGTTGGCTCCCCCTGGACTAAAGCCACGGTAATGATTCGGTAAGATATGAATCTTGTCCTTGGGGATCCAATACTGGTTTAGTCCAGCTTGGTTGTTCAGGCAAAGTTTGGGTACCCATGCCTGAACCTTGGGCCTAGATTGGTTCAATACAGCATAGTATGACCTTTGTCTAGACTTGGTTCGATATCTTAACCTGGATCGATTTAGAACGAACTTCTGTTTTCCAAGGATCATGTCAAGACCCTTGGAACCCGAAGTGAATCGTTCTAAAGCTGCTCTAAGGTCCTTGACTTGAGTTTTCAACGAGGAGTTCTCTTTCTCAAGATTTTCAACTTGAGTAGAGGTTCCTTCTTGAACCTTCTCAGTCAAAGATCTAGAGTCAGCTCTCTCTTTCAGGAGTTTTACTTCCTGTCGGAGGGACTCGACTCGGATTTTGGCTTTCGCCAAGTTACTAGATAAATATACAATTAACTCTGATAATTGAACTTTAGAATAACCACTTACAGTTATTTTGCCGTCCTCCGAAATTGTGAGCTTTCCGTCGTCCAGCTTCGATTTTGATCCGATGTCGATGTCTTCCGAAGCAGTCAAGCCGAGCAGGTTCGATTGTGGGGCCTCTTCTTCTTCTTCGGAGGAAGACTCATCCCATGTGGCTTGAAGGGCCTTCTTCCTTCGAGTCTTCTTGACTTCTTTCAGATTAGGGCACTCCGATTTGTAGTGTCCCTTCTTGTTGCATTCGTAGCAGGTTACGTTTGATTTGGTCTTAGACGTTGAGGGTTCAGCTGGATCTTCCTTCTTTCGGCTGACTTTTCTTCTGTTGGTCTGATGCTTTAGTTCCTTGTAGTAGTCCCGAGCTAGCCGAACCAGCTTGGGTCGATCCCCTTCGCTGTCTTCTGAGTCTGAGTCTGAGTCTGAGTCTGAGTCAGACTCGGGTGCAGGTTGAGGCTTCTTCTTGGCCACCTTTCCTTGGGTTTTTCCTGCAAGAAAAGCAATACCTTTCTCGTCTAAAGTGCAGTTAGTCTGCTCATGTAATTCTAATTCTGAAAATAATTCGTCTAATTTAATTTTAGAAAGATCCCTAGAAACTTTGTAAGCATCTACCATTGATGCCCACAAAGTATTTCTTGGGAAAGTGTTTAGGGTATACCTGATAAGGTCACGGTTTTCTACATTATGACCGATTGTGTGCAGGCCGTTCATCAGCTCTTGGATTCTGGCGTGGAGTTGGGCTGCTGATTCGCCTTCGTTCATTTTGATTGTGTACAATTTGTTCAGTAGTAGGTCCCTTTTGCTGATTCTGGTGTCGGAGGTACCTTCATGCAATTCAATCAACTTACTCCAGAGTTCCTTCGCACTGTTGAAGGGTCCCACCCGGTTCAGTTCTTCTTTGGTTAATCCGCATTGGAGTGTCTGGGTTGCCTTTGCATCAGCCTCGATCTTCTTCTTCAGCGAGGCGTCCCATTCCGTGTAGTGCTGTGCTACTCCTTCAGCATTTTTGGGGATTTTCAAACCAGATTGGATTATGATCCACATATACACCTGAGTTTTCAGGTGGACTTCCATCCGACTCTTCCAGTAGGAGAAGTCTTCTCCACTGAAGAGTGGTGGTCTGGCTGTGTTGAAACCCTCATGCATGGCCATTTAAAAATTTTGAAATAACAAAAAAAATAGAGAAATTCTATCCCAAGACTTGGTCTTGGATTAGTAGTGCGGGAATAAAATAATTGAGAAAAAGCGATCAAGTGGTGTTGCACCAACCTTGATTAACGAGAAAAATTTGAAAGAAAAAGAAATTAAAAATTTTGTAAAATCTGAAAAACTCTCAAATTGGTGGTTGCACCAAATTTGAGCCACCCGCTCTGATACCACTTGTTGGATCGAGATAAACGATAGAGGGGGGGGTGAATATCGTTAAAACTTTTCGGATTAAAGAAAGAGCAAATACACAGCGGAAAGAAATTAAATGCACGAGAACACAAGTTTATTTTTTACTTGGTTCGGAGTCACGGCCGGCTCCTACTCCAAGGCCCACGGTCCTTAACCGTTTACTTTGGGCAATACTATAATCGCACAAAAAGGATTTACAATTTTAAGTACAACAGTATTTCAGAAAATTGAAATGCTACACTTTCGTTACCGACCCCAATGTAGATCGTATTTCGGTGTAGAGGGTCATCGTCGGCGCTGAGATCTCAAAGTCGGAGTTTGCCAAGGCGTAGCGAGTGAACGAAAAGCTTTGGAGCATTGAGAAATTGTGTTATTGAAACCTCCCTTTTTATAGTGCTCAAACGGGCGCCTGACAGGTTGGGGGCGCCTGACACGTGCCCTCCGATCTGCGAATCCTTATCCGCGGGCTCGATCAGTGCTTATCCTCCCCACATGGGCGCCTGAGCTGTTGGGGGCGCCCGTGACCTCACGGGCGCCTGATCCGCCTTGGTTCAGTGGCTTCGCAGCTATGTTTTCGGTTTTGCCTTCACTCTTTGTAACGCCCGCCCTTATATCTACCCTCGGGGCGGGGTTACGTAACAATTAATCATATATATTTTTTTTCCTCTATCTTCTAGCATAAAATTTAAAACAAACAATGCAAGGACTAAGTGCTAAGCATGCTTGCCTATACATGTCAAACAATGTCATGCTTGAATTGCTAGAACATCATTTGAAATATTTTAACCAAAAGTTATTCCATAACATGAGAGGTTCACATTTTATTTCAAACCATAATATAATCCAATAAAATCAAGTATATGAAAACTCCAAGTATTATAATCATCATGCAATATAGATCCTAATCACTATCATTCATTGTCAAGGAGCATAACATAAGCATAAATATGTAGATATAGAAGTCTTTCTTCCCGAGCCACCACCCCACACATCTTCAGCCTCCTGCCTCTTCCTTTAGTTTAAGTGTTCCTTACCCTTATCTGCAACATAAGACAACACATAAACTAGTAAGCACAAATGCTTAGTAAGGATTCTGTCCTACTCGCAAAATCCATACGAAAGAACATAACATGTACACATAATAAATCATAAGCATGAGTTCATCAAAGCATACTAAACATCCAAGTTTCTAAGCATGCAGTATCAAGTACTTTAAGCATACTCTTCACATATAATAAATGCTTTCAATGAATGTTTTCAAAACAATTCCATAATGGTATTACTTAAAAATACATCCATATCATAATGGGCCCTGTTGTGTACCACATATCACGCGGAACTATTGCGCGTTCCCTAATGAATTGGGGTAGCGAGCCACCAATTAATTAGAGCAGGACCCTTCCGTCCTACCGGAGCCATGACCTTACGTTAACATGCACCCCGGATTTTTTAACGACCCCCTTACGAGTCGGGTACACAACTTCAAAAGTAAAATACTTATCATGCTTTTACATATATGCTAAGGAGTACTCCAAATCACTCTTACAGGACACACCACTCTTCAAGGGTGCTCATGATCCCGGAGGGACACACCACACAACATAAGGGGTGCTCTTGATCCCATACTTAGTAGAGTATCCGTTTAAGCATTTTAACATATCACATGCAATTTCATAAGTGTGCCCCATGGGCTATAAGGCATGCTCATACATACATCATATTTCATGCATGTTCATACATACATCATATTCCACACATGTTCATACATACATCATATTTCATACATGTTCATACATACATCATATTTCATACATGTTCATACATACATCATATTTCATACAGGCATATACATATTATCTTACTAAACATAATCATGTCCCGTAGGGTAGTTTAACCTTCACATACTATTCATGCAACTTATTAAACATAAAGCACATCATGAGATAATTATGCAACCCTAGACCCTAGTCCTTCTAGGGTTGGCCGAAACTCAAGGGTAGGGGAAAATTAGGGTTTGAACTAAATATTCACACAGACATTCATACAAACACTTTGTATACACTATCTTACAATACATTAAACATGGATATATTTTAGGATAATTCAACCCTCACTAACCCTTTTTCTAGGCCTTGGCCGAAACCCATCCAAGCTCTAAACCCTAGTTTTTGTTATCACAAAATGAAGGGACACAACATATAGGTATACCCTAAGTTCCAAGGGGTCTTCACATGCATCAAGGGGTAACCAAGGTCTCCTCTTGGGTGTTGGCCGAAACCTACACAAGGGTATAACCCTAGGTTTTGTTCACAACATTTTGAATAAACCACATATACATATACCCTAAGTTCCAAGGGTCTACTCATGTAACAAAAGGAACCAAGCCTTCCCCTAAGGGGGTGGCCGAAACATACAAGGGGTGTAACCCTAGTTTTTCTTCCTTTTTGTTCATACCATCATGAAGAAAATCAATATACATATATACTCTAAGTCTCAAAGGTCTTCTCATGTATCAAGGAAAGAACCAAGGCCTTCCCCTAAGGGGGTGGCCGAAACTTGCAAAAGGGGAAAAAGTCCCCATTCTTGAAACAATCAAGGAGAATAATCACACCACAACTATTACACTGCAGGCGAGGGGATACTTACATCCTTTCGCTTGAATTTCTTCTTCTCTAAAATCTTAAGGTGCCCTTGATTGAAGGAAGGTGAGTGTTCTCCTTCCTAGCACTTCTATAGAACCCTTGGCCCTAGTAGAGGGCAAGATCCTTGTAGAGTTCTTCCTCCTTCCAATTCCCTAGGGTTAGAACCCTAGGGTTGTGTTTTTTTTCGAAAATGAAAAGGGAGAAGGGGCTTGGGGTTTTCGGTGATGAGAGTGAGGAAGAAGAAGAGGAAGTTATTCCAACTTCTCTTTCCCTTATTTATACTTTTCTCATGAAGAGACATGTCTCTTCACTTCCCTAGCTTTTAACAAGCATGTTTCTTATTCCCTCTACATGAAATATGGCTTGGTGTGTTGGTTATGACATGATTAGTGCAACTAGGAGGTTCAAGGTTCAATCCTTGCTTCCTCCTTTCTACCTTTTCTTTTTATCACATTTTGCACTAATCCATATCAAAGCCCATTAAGCCAAGCCTATCATGAAATTTCATAATAATAATAATATTCCATGAATTCATAATATTTCATAATAATATTTCCTGAATTCCATAATATTTCATATTCATGAATTCATAATGTTTCATAATATTTCATGATAATATTTCATGAATTCCATAATATTTCATATTCATGAATTCATAATATTTCATAATATTCCATAATAATATTTCATGAATTCATAATATTTCATATTCATGAATTCATAATGTTTCATAATATTTCATGATAATATTTCATGAATTCCATAATATTTCATATTCATGAATTCATAATATTTCATAATATTCCATAATAATATTTCATGAATTCATAATATTTCATAATATTTCATATGGGAAATTTTGGGGCGTTACAATCCTCCATACCTTATAAAAAGTTCATCCCGAACTTTAAAATAATTCCAGATACTTTAATCGTATTGCCTCCTCTCGTTCCCACCTGGTTTCTTCGAATTGTTCGTTCCACCACAGAACCTTTACTAAGGGTACTTCCTTGTTCCTTAGCTTTTTGACTTCCCGTTCTAAGATCCGAATAGGTCAGCGTTCTGAACTTAGGTTCTCTTGATCTTGTACTGGTTGGGGCTCTATCATCTGATTCACATCAGAGGTACATTTCCTGAGCATTGATACATGGAAAACATTGTGGATAGCCGACATTTCTGGCGGTAACTCCAGTTCATAGGCCACTTTGCCTACCCGTCTCAGAATCTAATACGGTCCCACATATCTCGGACTCAGCTTCCCTTTCTTTCCGAATCTCATCACCCCTTTCATAGGGGCCACTTTCAGGAATACTGAATCCCCAACCTCAAACTCTAATGGTCTGCGTCGCTTGTCAGCGTAGCTTTTCTGCCGACTCTGAGCAGTCTCTATTCTCTGGCGAATATTCTTTATAGCCTGAGTGGTTTCGTCTATAATATCCGTCGGGAGTCCCATCTCCTTCTTTTCACCACTCTCAAGCCAGCATATAGGAGATCTGCATTTCCTTCCGTATAGTGCTTCGTACGGTGCCATCCCGATAGTAGCCTGATAACTGTTGTTATAAGCAAACTCTGCCAGGCTCAGGTATCGACACCAGCTTCCCTTGAAATCCAAGGCACAAGCTCGCAACATGTCCTCTAATATTTGGTTTACTCTTTCAGTCTGCCCGTCAGTCTGGGGATGAAAGGCAGTACTGAATTTCAGTTTCGTGCCAAGAGCCTTCTGCACGTGTCCCCAAAAATCTACAGTAAATCAACCATCTCGATCCGAGATGATGGTCTTGGGAACCCCGTGTAATCGGATAATTTCCTTGACGTACAGTTGAGCCAACTGCTCCACTAAGTAGGTCATTCTAATAGCCAGAAAATGGGCAGACTTGGTGAGCCTGTCCACTATAACTCATATACCATCATATCCATTCGTCGTTCTAGGCAGCCCAGAGATGAAATCCATGGAGATGTCCTCCCATTTCCACTCGGGAATAGACAGGGGTTGCAAAACTCCTCCAGGCCTCTGGTGTTCTGCTTTGACCCTCTGGCAGGTCAAACACATACTGACATAGTGAGCTACATTCCGCTTCATACCGGACCACCAGAATTTGCTCTTCAGATCTTGATACATCTTGGTAGACCCAGGATGCATCGCATAAGGTGTTCCGTGAGCTTCCTCAAGGATTCTTGTCCGTAAGTCGGAGTTGTCGGGAACACATAATCGATCCCGCAGATATAAGACTCCGCTGTCTGAAATCCGAAATCCATCGTCCTTGCCTTCGAGAACCTCTTGCTTGATTCTCTGAAGACTCGGATCCTGATTCTGCTTTTCCAGAATATCGCCGAACAATGTCGGCGCAATCATCAGGGTGGACAACTGTCCTGATATGATTTCAATCCCGTAATTCATAATTTCTTCCCCTAAGGGTTGTGACAAAGCCGACAAAGACATTAAAGCAGCACATGATTTCCTACTAAGAGCATCGGCTACCTTGTTGGCTTTTCCCGGATGGTACAGGATCTCACAATCATAATCCTTGACCAATTCGAGCCATCTGCGCTGTCTCATATTCAGATCTTTCTGGGTGAAGAAATACCGCAGACTCTGGTGATCTGTATAAACTTTACACTGAGTTCCATATAGATAGTGCCTCCATATTTTCAGTGCAAAGACCATCGCTGCTAACTCTAAGTCATGGGTAGGGTAATTTCTTTCATGTTCTTTGAGTTGCCTAGAGGCATAGGCAATCACCTTCCCATTCTGCATAAGTACAGCTCCGAGTCCCAGTTTGGATGCGTCGCTGTACATATCGAAACCCATATCGCTCTCTGGAAGAGTCAATATTGGAGCGCTAGTCAGCCTCTTTTTCAGTTCAGCAAAGCTCTTCTCACATTCCTATCGTGATTATGGTTAACCCAACTCATAGTATGCTTCCCCCAATTATTCATTCTTATTTGTCACATGATTAATATGGGGTAAATGAGATCTTATTTATTACATTACCAAAATTTATTTTTATTCCATCTTATAGGTCTACATACAAAACTAGCCCAACTCAGTGAGCAAGATGGGCTGCCGTTATGCCCAACATAAAGAATAGCATAGCGACGCCTACTACCTCCTCGCTCATCTCCCTTTGGCCCGCCTCAGGATCCTCTACTGTTCCCATCGGGTCGTCTTCTTCAATCTCGAGAATCTCCTCGTCCGCTTCAAGGTCTTCCTCGAACATCTCCAGCATCTCTGGGTCCTCCTTGAAGGGTTCGGGATCCTCCTCGAAGGGCTCGGGATCCTCCTCGAAGGGCTCGGGATCCTCCTCGAAGGGCTCGGGATCCTCCTCGAAGGGCTCGGGATCCTCCTCCAAGGGCTCGGGGTCCTCCTCCAAGGGCTCGGGGTCCTCCTCAGATGGCTCGGACTCCTCCTCGGACGGCTCGGAATCCTCCTCCGAGTCTCCCAGATCTTCTGGGAACTCATGGCAAGGAGCTGCCTACACAACTCCGTATATGGTATACCGCATCTGTGCTGTCCCCAGATCTGATGTGCAACCTCTCTTGCCCGGTTGGGCAATGAGCGAAGTAAAGCTCCGATCCTATGATCGTCCGTGGCTGGAAACCCTTCTCGCTCCAGTTTCCAGAAGAGCCGATCCAAGAACCCTATGTTGCCTTGAATTCCCCGGGTCGGACAATACTCAACCGCCTCTATCTGCTCGAGCAGCTCGCGGCACCTCTCAGTGTAGTCCTCATGCAACATCTGGAATTGAAAAGAAAATGACATGGTTAGTACTAAACCATTCCTTTTTCAATTCGCAAATATATACAGAGGAAAACACACCCCCAATCGGTGTAGTTTACCCTAGTGATTACAATATGTAACCACCCTCTTACCCCAAATTCTAAATTATTAATGGATACATATATTTATATAAGAGGAAGTTTCATTCATGTTCACATGTCTTAAAATTTCTGGTCATCATCTATCATACCGGTGATAAATAAACTAACATAAGAATTAATGCTACTTTTCCTGTTATGCAAGCATAAATCATCTCTATATGATGCAAGCATAAATCATCTATATATATATTATTACTCTACATGAAATAAAGTAAAGCGAGGTTAGGATCTCTTACTTGGAAGCGGCAGGATGAAGCTTGATGTGTGTGTGGTGGAGGGGAAACCTGCTCTGATACCAACCTGTAACGCCCGCCCTTATATCTACCCTCGGGGCGGGGTTACGTAACAATTAATCATATATATATTTTTTTCCTCTATCTTCTAGCATAAAATTTAAAACAAACAATGCAAGGACTAAGTGCTAAGCATGCTTGCCTATACATGTCAAACAATGTCATGGTTGAATTGCTAGAACATCATTTGAAATATTTTAATCAAAAGTTATTCCATAACATGAGAGGTTCACATTTTATTTCAAACCATAATATAATCCAATAAAATCAAGTATATGAAAACTCCAAGTATTATAATCGTCATGCAATATAGATCCTAATCACTATCATTCATTGTCAAGGAGCATAACATAAGCATAAATATGTAGATATAGAAGTCTTTCTTCCCGAGCCACCACCCCACACATCTTCAGCCTCCTGCCTCTTCCTTTAGTTTAAGTATTCCTTACCCTTATCTGCAGCATAAGACAACAAATAAACTAGTAAGCACAAATGTTTAGTAAGGATCCTGTCCTACTCGCAAAATCCATACGAAAGAACATAACATGTACACATAATAAATCATAAGCATGAGTTCATCAAAGCATACTAAACATCCAAGTTTCTAAGCATGCAGTATCAAGTACCTTAAGCATACTCTTCACATATAATAAATGCTTTCAATGAATGTTTTCAAAACAATTCCATAATGGTATTACTTAAAAATACATCCATATCATAATGGGCCCTGTTGTGTACCACATATCGCGCGGAACTATTGCGCGTTCCCTAATGAATTGGGGTAGCGAGCCACCAATTAATTAGAGCAGGACCCTTCCGTCCTATCGGAGCCATGACCTTACGTTAACATGCACCACGAATTTGTTTAACGACCCCCTTACGAGTCGAGTACACAACTTCAAAAGTAAAATACTTATCATGCTTTTACATATATGCTAAGGAGTACTCCAAATCACTCTTACAGGACACACCACTCTTCAAGGGTGCTCATGATCCCAGAGGGACACACCACACAATATAAGGGGTGCTCTTGATCCCATACTTAGTAGAGTATCCGTTTAAGCATTTTAACATATCACATGCAATTTCATAAGTGTGCCCCATGGGCTATAAGGCATGCTCATACATACATCATATTTCATGCATGTTCATACATACATCATATTCCACACATGTTCATACATACATCATATTTCATACATGTTCATACATACATCATATTTCATACATGTTCATACATACATCATATTTCATACAGGCATATACATATTATCTTACTAAACATAATCATGTCCCGTAGGGTAGTTTAACCTTCACATACTATTCATGCAACTTATTAAACATAAAGCACATCATGAGATAATTATGCAACCCTAGACCCTAGTCCTTCTAGGGTTGGCCGAAACTCAAGGGTAGGGGAAAATTAGGGTTTGAACTAAATATTCACACAGACATTCATACAAACACCTTGTATACACTATCTTACAATACATTAAACATGGATATATTTTAGGATAATTCAACCCTCACTAACCCTTTTTCTAGGCCTTGGCCGAAACCCATCCAAGCTCTAAACCCTAGTTTTTGTTATCACAAAATGAAGGGACACAACATATAGGTATACCCTAAGTTCCAAGGGGTCTTCACATGCATCAAGGGGTAACCAAGGTCTCCTCTTGGGTGTTGGCCGAAACCTACACAAGGGTATAACCCTAGGTTTTGTTCACAACATTTTGAATAAACCACATATACATATACCCTAAGTTCCAAGGGTCTACTCATGTAACAAAAGGAACCAAGGCCTTCCCCTAAGGGGGTGGCCGAAACTTACAAGGGGTGTAACCCTAGTTTTTCTTCCTTTTTGTTCATACCATCATGAAGAAAATCAATATACATATATACTCTAAGTCTCAAAGGTCTTCTCATGTATCAAGGAAAGAACCAAGGCCTTCCCCTAAGGGGGTGGCCGAAACTTGCAAAGGGGAAAAAGTCCCCATTCTTGAAACAATCAAGGAGAATAATCACACCACAACTATTACACTGCAGGCGAGGGGATACTTACATCCTTTCGCTTGAATTTCTCCTTCTCTAAAATCTTAAGGTGCCCTTGGTTGAAGGAAGGTGAGTGTTCTCCTTCCTAGCACTTCTATAGAACCCTTGGCCCTAGTAGAGGGCAAGATCCTTGTAGAGTTCTTCCTCCTTCCAATTCCCTAGGGTTAGAACCCTAGGGTTGTGTTTTTTTTCGAAAATGAAAAGGGAGAAGGGGCTTGAGGTTTTCGGTGATGAGAGTGAGGAAGAAGAAGAGGAAGTTATTCCAACTTCTCTTTCCCTTATTTATACTTTTCTCATGAAGAGACATGTCTCTTCACTTCCCTAGCTTTTAACAAGCATGTTTCTTATTCCCTGTACATGAAATATGGCTTGGTGTGTTGGTTATGACATGATTAGTGCAACTAGGAGGTTCAAGGTTCAATCCTTGCTTCCTCCTTTCTACCTTTTCTTTTTATCACATTTTGCACTAATCCATATCAAAGCCCATTAAGCCAAGCCCATCATGAAATTTCATAATAATAATAATATTCCATGAATTCATAATATTTCATGATAATATTTCCTGAATTCCATAATATTTCATATTCATGAATTCATAATGTTTCATAATATTTCATGATAATATTTCATGAATTCCATAATATTTCATATTCATGAATTCATAATATTTCATAATATTCCATAATAATATTTCATGAATTCATAATATTTCATATTCATGAATTCATAATGTTTCATAATATTTCATGATAATATTTCATGAATTCCATAATATTTCATATTCATGAATTCATAATATTTCATAATATTCCATAATAATATTTCATGAATTCATAATATTTCATAATATTTCATATGGGAAATTTTGGGGCGTTACACTCTTGGGCGCCGGTAACCTTACGGGCGCCTGAACCCATTCAGGCACCTGTCTCCATTCGGGCGCCTAGGCCCAGTGAACCACCTTCACTTGCAGACGATCAGTCCTTCGACCCTGCATCTTAGGTTACTCCCAAAAACATATTAAGCAATAATTACAGTCGTAGCTTTCTTGGTTCTGACTTCGGGTCTCCCAAATGGAACCCTAGGTTGAACCGACGCCTACTGTTCCCTTGACGGGGAACGAGTCCTCACCTACTCCTCTCAGGAGAGTTTACCTTTTGCCAACTGGCTCCTCCGGTTGGACTTTTGCCCGATCCCCTTGACCAGGTCTTCGTGCCCAACTTCCGGTCAGGTCTTCCGCGCCCAGCCCCTTGCCAGGACTTCGTGCCCAGTCCTCGACTAGGACTTCTTTGCCCGACTTCTGGTCAGGTCTTCTTGCCCAGTCCTTGACTAGGACTTCTTTGCCCAGCCCTTTGCCAGGACTTCTTGCCTAGTGTACCTAGGACTTCTTCCTGCACACTCAGTGAACAAGTTAGACAATAATAATATCTTAACTTCTGAACCCTTTGCCATTATCAAAACCTAGGTTTGACTTAGGTGCTGCCTGCACCAACAATATCAACTTGGGTTTCCCCGTCGATTTGTGCTCCCAGTACCTCAATCTCATTGAGGTGAGCCATCATTTTTAGGACATGATCCCTAATGGGTGTCCCTTCGACCATAGTAGTCGTCATCAGGTTCTTCATTGCAACCTGCCTAGCGGCCCAACCCTGGTGCCCGAAAAGCTCCTTGAGATTTAGCATCATTGCATAAGTAGTGGGCATAGCTTGATGCTGATGTTGCAATACATTCAACATAGATGCTAGAATGTAGCACCGCGTCATCTCATCTTCCTTGACCCACTTCTTAAAGCTCTCCCTCTGCTTTTCACTAGAGTTTTCGCTAGGCCTTTCAGGACAGTCCTCAAAGAGCACATATTTGTACTCTTCAACAGTAAGGACAATGTCTAGGTTTCTTTTCCAGTCAATGTAATTGGGCCTAGTAAGTTTGTTCTCCTTAAGCATGGTCGATAGTGGGTTAAAGGTCATTTTGAAAATCCTGAGAATCACAACATATACTACTTTAGAATTCGAAAATAAATTGATTCCTCAAAATAATAATTTTTTGAAATCAACCAACACCTCAAACACCGAGAATTCGTATGCCATGTTAGTGTGGACGTATACGAACTCTTCATTCATTAGAGTAGGTTTTACCCATCAATCTTACTATCTGTCAATCTAACTTTTTGACAAGTAAGATTAATAGTTAGTTCACTTCGGCCCTACAAATTATTAGCAGTGAATCCTTTAGGGAGGATACTAATATTTGTATCTAAGTGTTTACCATTACACGACACTAAGAGAATTATTTACGATTATGTGCCTTCCGTTGGGGAAGTACACACGCTCTTCAATAATTCCCTATAATCTTTTTTGACCTTGTGATCCACAGAACAAGCATATCCGTTATGGAGAAGGCACTCAGAGCCAATGCGCGAGCTTGTTCGCATCACATGTCAGATTGTAATGGAGGCCACGGGACCCTTAGGGTCCCTCTTCCACTTAGTAATTTAGTTTGAGGAATTTTAACAAGCACACACACACGACATGCACATAACCAACATAATGTAAAATAGAAAATCCTAGATTTTCAACTTCTCATGGCCTTGGTCTCTAATGTGCGTCCAGTCGTATCATCACCTCGTCCGCTTCTCCCTTCCTTATGTACAAGCCACCTTGAGAGATCTTCGAGCCGAAATGACTAGCTAATTATTTACATCATCGATCCTATACTCCACGAAGGAGTGTACATGGAAACTAGATCGAAAGTAAAATAATGAGCTCGGCCAAACATGTGTCGTATTTAATTACAAAAATTAAATACTACCTAGCCTCGTCAACCCCGAGGATTAATTAATTTACAACACATTGCACAAACATTCACACATATCAATTATTTGGCCATGATATGTTGGAATCCAGTGTCTGCAACACAAAGTTAGCCTACGCACATCCATATATCATCCAGCAAAATAAAATATATGAAAATGCAAAAATTAACCAATCCTTAAACACACAAAATCGAAAACCTGAGTTCTGATACCAATTGTTGGGTATGGCCTGGCGGGTTTCTGATAACCACCATTTTTATTGATTATTTTAGGCTCTAAAATTCATGTTTGATCCATATTTTATATGCTTAAGTTTGCAATTGTATTAGGTTTCATGTATTTCCTCTATTTTGGTTTTTAATTCATATCTTTGTATATTTGGGATATTTTTGACACTAAATTTGAATATCATTTTGTAGGCTTCAAATGATCATGGACCTAGATCAAATCGGGTCAGACTTGAGTCAGCATTGGATCCAGATCAAAGGGACCAAACATCGGATTAATAGGAGTCGTCCATTCCAGAGAACGGCTAGATCGGAGCCATCGGTCAACTTCTGGTCAATCCGAGTTCAAGATGGAATCACTCATGACCATAGATCTAGATCTGAAAATTTCAGCCAAATCAGAAGTAATCTGACCGTTGGATCAAGCTCAAGATGTTCTAGACCATCCATTCAAGAAAAAGGAAGATATGGACCATCCGCCACTGATATGGTTAATCCGAGCTGCGGACAGTAGATCAGGATCATTGATTGAGATCTGTGGAGTTTGGTTCAGATCTGAAGAGATCCGACCGTTGGATGAAGCCAAATCGATCTCAGCCGTCTGTTGCTAAGGAATTAAAGATTGGCTGGCTGAACCCAAGTGCTGGCTGAAACCTGAGCTGGGTTAACCAAAGCTATGTGAACCCAAATGCTGGGCTGAGGCTGATCGAACCAAGTGGTGGACCGGACAGTGGCTGGGCCGAACCAAAAGAATCCATCACTTCGGCTTAACCTTGGATCGCGCAGAGAAGCTAGGCCAGACGGGGGTTCCCGCCTCAACATCTCCACCTCCACCTCCACCAAGGGTCGGCGATTTCCTCCATCTTAATCGCCGCCGGCCGGAGCTCCATGCACTCTCCTTTCCCTCTTATCGCCATCTCACTCTCGATGCGGTTGCTCGGGAGCAGAGAGGGGCGAAAGGGGATTATCCACTTCTTCGCAGCCATCGCACCAGAGCTAGGGCTCAGGGTTCCAAACCCTAGCTGACCTCCTATCCACTCTCACCGTCGGCCGGACGATCTATGGCTCGGGGTTCTGAACCCTAGTTGACCTCCTATCCACTCTCACCGCCGGCCGAACGATCTAGGGCTCGGGGTTCCGAACCCTAGCCAAACGCAGCCGTCGCACAAGATACCAACCACAACAGTTCTTTCCATAGCTTAATCTCTTTACAGCATTTCCAGTAGTTCATCCAATTCAGCAGCTTTTTCTTCTCAGCAGATTTTCTTCCCAGCAGATTTCATCTTCTAGGCAGTAGATTTCATCTTCACCGATTTCCTTCATAGCAAATTTCTTTCCACCAGCTCTTTATCCAATCCTGCAGCAGTTCATCACAGCCGACAGCCAAAGTTTCCTTCCAGCAGCTTCTTTATTAGATTTGGGGTTTAATTGTGTTGTTAGTTGTTAATTGTTCTTAATTGATGAATGTTTGTGATAGATTGTTGAATGTTTGTATTGGATGAATCTTTCCCGTATCAATTGGCACGTTCTTTAAGCGATTTCAATCATGCCTATATGGTGTTTGGTCAAATGCCTCTTAGAACAATTACCTTCAATTGTGATGTTTCTAGTTGCTTCACTTTGATTTTGTAGTGTTTTTCCCATAGCTTTAAGTTCATGTCTTCCTTTAAATGCAATTAAGTTAGATCAGATTAGATTTCTTAATGCTATAGGTTTTGCTACATGTCTAGGTTTCATTGATGCCCTATTTCTTGAATGCTTCTTTCATGTTGTCTTTTCTCTTTTCTGCAAGTATAATTTAGATTAGATTAGATTTCCTTACCTGCATTGTCTTTCCTTAATTAGAACTAGATTTCATACCTGCTTGCTATTTCTTTTCGTAGTATTAACGTTCAAATCCAAACCCCAGCTTGATATCAAAAACCAAAAGCAATAACATACGATCCTGAGATTTATCATGTACCAACTACATTTGTTGGGAGACGACTCGAGTTACTCTATGCTACATTAGTTTAGAGGAATTCGATACTTAAATTGTATTTGATACTCGCGGTACGACACGCGAGTCATATCAAATTTGGCGCCGTTGCCGGGGAATGTAGTGGTGCTTGATAATTATATCCTTTGATTCTATTTTTGATTGCTTTATCTTTTATATACGGTTGCTTCCATTTTACTTGTTTTGTGACAAGACTGCAGATTTAAAATGTTTTCAACTGAACAATCAGAGATCAAAAGTGCACTGTCGGAGTTAAAGTTTTGGGTGAAGCAACTGGAATTCCAACAAAGACCCAACAGTTATTCATCTACTTGCAATTCGGGTTGGGGTAATCATTTTAATTCACAACAACCCCCACAACAAGGAAAGATTCCATTTCAGAATTTTTAGCAGTCCTACTCAAATATTCAGCCAAGTCAGCCTTTCCAACAATTTCAGCAGCCAAATCAAGATTTCCAACAGCCCTATTCTAACTTTCAGCAGAACCAACCTTTCAATCAACCGCAGTAGCAATTTCAACCACCTTTTCAGAATTTTTAGCAAGGGTACAATCCAATTTTCAGCAAGATTTTCGACCATTTCAGCAGCCACAATAGCAGTTTCAGCAAAATTTTCAAGATTTCCAACAACCATTCAATTATGATCAGCA
This sequence comes from Boesenbergia rotunda, assembly GCA_024364735.1. Classification (NCBI taxonomy): domain Eukaryota; kingdom Viridiplantae; phylum Streptophyta; class Magnoliopsida; order Zingiberales; family Zingiberaceae; genus Boesenbergia; species Boesenbergia rotunda. The sequence goes on from JAGFNQ010003285.1 coordinate 40,492, forward strand.
AGGATGGCCACATTCACAGCAAGTTTATCAGCCACCATTCCTGAATTCTCAGCAAGATTTTCCATCCTCTCAGCCCCAGAATTTTCAAATTTTCAACCAACACTTTCAGCAAGTAGATCAGCCCCAACTATTTGATTTTCAAAATTCACAGCCTACTCATGGTCTTCAGCAGCCTTATGTCACATTTCAAGACCAACGAGAGTCCTGTACCAATCAAGGAGGCTTTGAGAATCCTAATGAGAATGAGGCTCAACAACAAAGGATAGAAGAGATGCTTCAACAAATCATACAAAGGCAACAAAAGCTTCAAGACATCGAAAGAAGCATGGGACAATTGGTTAATCAAATGAATCAAAGGCAAGCCTAAGGATCAGGACAATTGCCTTCTCAGGCCACTTTTAATTCTGAGGGGCATGGAGAGGATCCTCCTAGCATTAGCATGGATATGTCAGATGAAGTTGTTGAGGCAGAGTTTATCACTGATGATGTTTCACTTGACATAGTAGGAGGGGATTTTAGCTCAGATAAGGTTGAAGATGTAGTAGAGACAGAGGCATTGGAGGAGATTGACAGTAAAGCTTGTGACAACTTTGAATTCAAAATTGAAGCTCTACAGGACCCTTCTCATCTTTTACTTTGTGATGATATTGTAATTGTTGATCCTAATTTTCCTAATATGGTTGTTGCAGATATGGTTGATAAAGAATGCGTTGCAGATGAATTCACAGGTGTAGGGGATTGCACAGAGCCCCAGGGACCACCATTGACTAATACATTAGAAAATTCAGAGGAACAGTATGAAAGTGTAGGGACTTGCATGGTGGAAGCAAGAACCCAAGAATCACCTGTTTCAGTTGAGTGTCCACCAGAACCTGAACCTGAAGAGGAGATTGCACATTACCAGGAGGAGCCAATAATTACATCTACTCTTGTAGAACCTCCAGGTATTCTTCAGCACGATCAGGTAAGTATTCCTCCTATTTCTTTTAAAAATTGCATAGAGGTACCTCAAACTGATTTTAGTGTTTGTAATACACTTATGGATACATCTTTTGTAGAATTTGATTGTGAAAAATTCATAGAGGTACCTAGTGTTGAATTTATGGAATGTGAAGCATGTTGTGATACATCTTTTGTAGAATTTAATTGTGAAAAATTCTTAGAGGTGCCTAAAATTGATGTTGTTTGTTGTGATGAATGTATTGACACATCTTCTGTAGAAATTGTTTATGAAAAACCTGTAGAGGCACCTAAAATTGATTTTGTTCATTGTGATGAATGTTTGGACACACCTAGTGTTAAGTTTGCTTGTCGTGATGATATTCATGATACATCCCAAAGACTTCTGGAGTGGGTGCTCATTCTGAACACACTCCAACCTCCTGGAAGGACTTCCAAAAAGCATCAAGAGGGAGGAGTTGCTTTTATTTTGACTAGTAGCACTCACCCTCTAAAGTGGATCTTGCACCTTAATCGCCTTCGGCCACCTGAACATTTTTTTGTGAAGTTTAAGTGTGGGGGAGCAATGCACTATGACATAGATCACGTGAGGAATGCTCTCTCAACTACCCAAATTCCACCACTACCGGGATGGATGCTACTCCTTAACCGCCTCCAGCCGCTAGGAATAAAGGGGAGTTTGTTCCTTTTCTTTCCTTTTCTTATTTTTCTTTATGTTTATACTCGCATGTTTGTTTGCTTTTATACTTTGCATTCATGTTTTGCTTCCTCATTCTGTATTTTGTTTGGTCTTGAATAAACCTTGTTTGACTTCTAGTTGTATCTCCCTACATGTTCCTTTATTATGCTTTGAGGATCATAAAAGATGGTTAAGTCTGACTATTGAGTTTTGATTTCCTAGGTATGCTTGGGGACATTGATTGCATTTAGTCATTTGTTGTGGTGATGGACTCTATCTTATTGGATTAAGCATGACATTTTATTGTTCACCTAGTGAGGATATTGTCATGCCTATCTTTAATCCTTTTATGTGTGATAGCATTTGTGATACTTGACACTCTAGAACTTGCTTTGATTCTTTTTGAAATTACAATAGCATAAGCTTACATGAATATAATGGAGACAACCTTTCTTGTTGAACTCTTAGTTTTCCCTCTACTTTGCTACTATTACTAGTGAGCGTTTCACCTATTACTTTCATGTTTCATTGTCTTTCAGATCCTCTCATTGTCACCATATTCTCACTGTCATATCTTTGTTAGCTTATTCTTTCCTTGAGCATGCGATGAAAGCATGGGGTGATTACATGATGAGTACATTTTTATTTGTCTATTATTAGCCTCTATTATTGTAAGTTTGAGATGTATCATGCTTTGTTACATATTTAGTAGTTTTCGCGAGACGCTCAAGTTTTAAGTGTGTGGGGGAGACAAGTGTGTATGGACGAATGCTTGTTGAAAAAAAATCTCTCTATAAAAAAAAAGAAAAAAAAAGAGAAATGAAAAAAAAACGGAAGTAAAAAAAACAAAAAAAAAAGAATGAGAAATTAAAGAGAGTGAAAAAAAAAAATTCTCAAGCATTCGGGATTTTTGTTAGTGATGAACAAGAAGGAATATTTTCATAAAAGAATTTTTGATGTATACTCATTTGATATTTTTATTAAGAGAAACTCAAGAGTTAAGTTGTTGATACATACATGCATTTTTAGAAGTGTTGTAAGTGGTTGTTGTGTATTGTATTGAGAATGTGCAAGGAGAATTTTGAGTGTTGGAGGTTTGATTGAGTTTTTATTTTGGCCTATTGTTTGATTGTATACATCATGTTAATTACCCCAATGCTTTCATGCTCTCTATGATCTTCTTTGTTATCTACCATTCTTGTTCTCTTGTTAGAAAGTGGTTTCATCATTATTTATTGAAAAGACCTCTTGATTTGTGTACTTATGTTATAGTAGTGGAGAAGTAGAAGATAAGCAGGCATATGGTAGTGCAATGTCATGAATGTTTTGAGAGAACTCCACTTTCATATTTATTATTTTTGTGAGCATCAGTGCATATATCCATCTTGGGAGGTTTTTGTCATGCTTAGTTTATTCAAGTTGATGAACTTACCATGTTTTTGACTTATGTGAGATTTGGAACCATAAATACATGGATTCTTGAGACTTGATGATCCTAAGTAATTTTCTTTTATTATTCCTCAAGTATTGATAGGGGATGTAATGTTTGGGAGATATTTTGTTTTCTTTTAGTTTTGTTTGCTTACCCGAGACGTGCAAGACTTAAGTGTGGGGGAGTTGATAACCACCATTTTTATTGATTATTTTAGGCTCTAAAATCCATGTTTGATCTACATTTTATATGCTTAAGTTTGCAATTGTATTAGGTTTCATGTATTTCCTCTATTTTGGTTTTTAATTCAAATCTTTGTATATTTGGGATATTTTTGACACTAAATTTGAATATCATTTTGTAGGCTTCAAATGATCATGGACCTAGATCAAATCGGGTCAGACTTGAGTCAGCATTGGATCCAGATCAAAGGGAGCAAGCATCGGATTAATAGGAGTCATCCACTCTCCATTCCACTCTCATCGCCATCTCACTCTCGATGCGGTTGCTCGGGAGCGGAGAGGGGCGAAAGGGGATTATCCACTTCTTCGCAGCCATCGCACCAGAGCTAGGGCTCAGGGTTCCGAACCCTAGTTGACCTCCTATCCACTCTCACCGCCGGCCGAACGATCTAGGGCTCGGGGTTCCGAACCCTAGCCGAACGCAGCCGTCGCACAAGATACCAACCACAACAATTCTTTCCACAGCTTAATCTCTTTACAGCATTTCCAGTTGTTCATCCGATTCAGCAGCTTTTTCTTCTCAGCAGATTTTCTTCCCAGCAGATTTCATCTTCTAGACAGCAGATTTCATCTTCACCGATTTCCTTCATAGCAAATTTCTTTCCACCAGCTCTTTATCCAATCCTGCAGCTGTTCATCACAGCCGGCAGCCAAAGTTTCCTTCCAGCAGCTTCTTCATCAGATTTGATTGTGTTGTTAGTTGTTAATTGTTCTTAATTGATGAATGTTTGTGATAGATTGTTGAATGTTTGTATTGGATGAATCTTTCCCGTATCAATTGGCACGTTCTTGAAGCGATTTCAATCATGCCTATATGGTGTTTGGTCAAATGCCTCTTAGAATAATTACCTTCAATTGTGATGTTTCTAGTTGCTTCACTTTGATTTTGTAGTGTTTTTCCCATCGCTTTAAGTTCATGTCTTCCTTTAAATGCAATTAAGTTAGATCAGATTAGATTTCTTAATGCTATAGGTTTTGCTCCATGTCTAGGTTTCATTGATGCCCTATTTCTTGAATGCTTCTTTCATGTTGTCTTTTCTCTTTTCTACAAGTATAATTTAGATTAGATTAGATTTCCTTACCTGCATTGTCTTTCCTTAATTAGAACTAGATTTCATACCTGCTTGCTATTTCTTTTCGTAGTATTAACGTTCAAATCCAAACCCCAGCTTGATATCAAAAACCAAAAGCAATAACATACGATCCTGAGATTTATCATGTACCAACTACATTCGTTGGGAGATGACTCGAGTTACTCTATGCTACATTAGTTTAGAGGAATTCGATACTTAAATTGTATTTGATACTCGCGGTACGACACGCGAGTCATATCAGTTTCCCTAGCGAATACTTGGTCGTCCTTGAGAGACCTATCCATGTCTACGGATTAAAAATTAATCCGAATGGAGACCCGTCTCCCAACAACCATCTCGTCATCGTATCGTTCGGTACGAATTACAACTTGGCCAATCACAAAGATCGTGCCTTGTAATTCTTCAAACCGAACAACCACGAAAGAGATGACGAGTGGATCGCCGGTTCTTGTGTTTATGGTCAGGGTCCAATTAGTTAATTATTAACCATGACACAACATCAAAATAATTAATTAGTTTACATGAAATGACGAAGCTAATTAACATGGCACAAAATAACATAAGGAGCTAAGGGAGAGAATTATACCTTCCCTTTTACCACGCGGCCTTCTACCTTATGTCCCTCCCTTTCCGGACATCGTGTGGGCGATGAGCTACCAAGAACCAGGATCACCAAGGTGCATCAATTAATCCCTTTCCTTCTCCTTTACTTGCGCCAAAGAAAACCCTACCCCTAGGGTTATCGCCGGCGCCTCTTTCCTCTCCTCTGAGCGCCTCCGAGCTCCTTCGGCCACCATTGAGCGTCAGCCACAAGGGGACTGAGGAGATGCGGAGAAGCATGAAGAAAGATCTGAAGAAGAAGAGAAGAAGGCAACCTTCTTCTTCCTTCTCAAACCTGCTGCTGTCACCCCTTAATTCCCTACCGCTGGCGTCCAAAACACCCTCTCCTTGCCGCCGACTGCCACTAGCTCTCCCTTGTCTAGTTTCCACCCGTCACAACTGGATGAGAAGATCCCCTTTGTGCCAAGAAACAAGAGAATAAAAGCTTAAAGAAGGAAGAGAGTTGCTCTCTTCCTTCACCTTGCGTCGGTTGCCCTAGGAGAGAGATGTTGAGGGAGAGAAGGGAAAAGTCAAGACTTGAGTTGTGGATTAATTAGATGAGCCTTAGTATCATGATCCCATGGGGTTTATATAGGGCTAAGGTAGGGACCAAGAGGAGGAGATGGATCTTGGTCCGCTAATGGATCTAAACCTGATCCATTAATTAAGATCCATTCCACCAAAGGATCTTAATTGAACTTCCTCATCAAGTCCCATATTTTCATATGGGCTCCACAAATTATGAGTAATCCATCCCCCTGTGTTTTAGATATCAAATTTCCGTCAATTAATTTAATTTACTGGCAAATTAAATTAATCAACTTCTGGATTCTTGATTAGTACCACTCAACCTTATCATCATGTTGGATCAAATCCACCTGCAGGGTTTTACATGATGAACCTTTTGAGCTCATCAAGGGGCATCGTCATCCCGACTCACCAGGACACGGATTCCGTCAATAATTTACGGCAGACCATATCACTAATATTATTTTCCAACTTACCGGGCCTATCGATCTAACAGAATAGATCTCGCCCATTGGTAAATTAAAGAAATAATAATTAATCATATTTGCCCGTCATTATATCGGGATTTAGGAATCGTACTCCATAATAAAGTCTGAGATCCAATCCAATTATCAAGTCAGTATAAATTGGATTATTTTCGATTTTGGTCTTGCTCAATGTACTCAAAGCACACTAGTGTAATTTTATGGTCAAGACCAACCACACCTAATTACACTATAACCATCCCGATGGTTTGTTCAATTCCATCTCAGCTGTGAACCTCTACTTATACTAAGCAAGGAACTGATACCATGATCTTCCGTGTGACACCACACACCATGTTATTTACAATGCAAAGTAAAGGACTTTCATGCATGTACTACTATAAACAAGCACCTAGTTTTTTGTGATTCTCTTTTCAAAATAAAGATAATCTTATATATAAAAGAGCAAATCTTTTAGTATACATATCTATCAATCTCCCACTTATACTCAAAGACTTTACTGTTCTCTCACTGCCATACATCTGACTCCCATATCCTCCACATGCTAGTCAAAAGCTCTAGCTGGAAGAGCTTTAGTGAAAGGATACGCTAGGTTGTCCTCTGATTGAATCTTGGCAACAACCACTTCTCCTTGCTTTACGATTTCTTGTATCAGGTGGAACTTACGCTCTGGAGTTCTCCTAGCAGTTCCCCCAACGTATACTCATGTTTGTTCATGTTGTAGTTGAGCCGGAACTGCTCAAAATACCTAGGCAGAGACTGGAGTATTATATCGACCTGGGTTTCCCCATCGATCTGTGCTCCAAGTACCTCAATCTCATTGAGGTAAGCTATCATCTTAAGGACATGATCCCTTACGGGTGTCCCTTCGACCATGGTGGTCGTCATCAAGTTCTTCATTGCAACCTGCCTAGCGGCTTGACCCTAGTGCCCGAAGAGCTCCTTGAGGTTCTGCATCATATCATAAGCAGTGGGCATGGCCTGATGCTGATGCTGCAATACATTCGTCATAGATGCCTGAATGCAGCACTGCGCCATCTCATCTGCCTTGATCCACTTCTTATATCGCTCCCTCTGCTCTTCACCAGAGTTCTCGCCAGGCTTTTCTGGACACTCCTCAAAGAGTACATATTTGTACTATTCAGCAGTAAGGACAATGTCCAGGTTTCTTTTCTAGTCTATATAGTTGGGGCCAATAAGCTTATTTTCCTTAAGTATGGTCGCTAGTGGGTTAAAGGTCATTTTGAAACTACCTGAGAATCACAACAATCAAGACTTTAGATTTTGAAAATAAATTGATTCCTCAAACAATAAATTTCGAAATCAACCAACACCTCTAAACACCGAGAAATTTGCATGTCACGATGGTGTGGACGTATACGAATTTCTACATTCATAAGAGGAGATTTTACCCATTAATTTTATTATCTTGTCAACCTAACTTTTTGATAAATAAAATTAATAGTTAGTTCACTTTGGCCCTACAAATAATAGCAGTGACTCCAATGGGGAGGATACTATTATTTGCATCTAAGTGTTCACCATTACACGACACTAAGAAAATTATTTCCGATTATGTGTCGTCCAATGCGGAAGTACACACACTCTTCAATAACTTTTTATAATCTTTTCTGACCCAGTGATATGCAGAACAAACACATCCGATGGGGAGGAAGGCACTCAGAGCCGACACGCAGACTTGTTCGCATCACTTGTCAGATTGTGATGGAGGTCATGGGACCCTTAGGGTCCCTCTCCCACTTAGTTATTTAATTTGAGGAATTTTCCATGCACACACTCAATAAGCACATAACTAAAGCAACAAATAAGAAAAATCCTAGATTTTCCCAACTAACATGGCCTTGGTCTCCAATGCACCTCCAGTCGTGTCGTTACCTCGTCCGCTCCTCCCTACACCATGCGCAAGCCACCATTAAAGGGATCTCTGAGCCGAGGACTAGCTAATTATTTACATCCATCGATCCTATACTCCATGAAGGAGTATACATAAAATCTAGATCAAAAGTAAATAAAAAGCTCGGCTAAACATATGCCGTATTTAATTACAAAAATTAAATACCTAACTAGCCTAGTCAACCCCGAGGATTTAATTAATTACATTAATACACAATCAATCATATACAACAATTATTCAAGCTATGAAAAGTTGGAATCTAGTGCCTGCAACAACGAGTTAGCCTACGCACATCCACATATCATCCAACAAAAATAACATATATGATAATGTGTAAAAAATTAACCGAATCCTAAATACACAAAATCGGAAACCTCAGCTCTGATACCAGTTGATGGGTGTATGGCTTGGCGGGTTTCCTAAGCGAATACCTGGTCATCCTTGAGAGACCTCTCCATGTGTATGGATTAAAAATTAATCCGAATGGAGACCCGTCCCCCAAATGACCGTCTCGTCATCGTATCGATCAATTCGAATTACAACTTAGCCAATCTCAAAGATTGAGCCTTGTAATTCGCCTAACCGATTGACCGCGAAAAAGACGACGAGTGGATCGTCGGTTTTTATGTTTATTATCAGGGTCCAATAATTAATTATCAAACATTAATTAACCAATAATTAAACAAGATAATTAATTAATATGCCACATAAAATGATAAGATGAAAGAGGAAGCCAAGAGAGAAATATACCTCTCTTTACCACGTAGTCTTCTATCTTATGTCCCTTCCCTCTTGGACATTGTGTGGGCGACGAGCTACCAAGAACCAGAATCACCAAGGGGCTCTAATTGATCGCTTCTTCACTTACTGAACAAAACCCTAGATCTAGGGTTTACTACTGCCGGCCACTCCTCCTCCAACCTTTGCACCGCTGGCCACCAATGGCTCCCAAGCCTGTCGGCCACAAGGAAGCTCCAAGGAGGAAGATGAAGAAGAAGATGAAGGAGAGAAAAGGTCTCCTCCTCAACTCAAACAAGGCGAAAACCTCTCTCCTCTCTAGCTTGCGGCGCCGCTGGGAAAACCCTTGCACCGCCGACCAGCTGTCGCCCCCTCCTATCTTCCTCTTGATCGAACCAGCCAAGAGAAGAGAAGAACTCTCTTCTTCCTTGCGCCAACAACCAAGAGAAAAGAGGGAGAAAAAGGAAGAGAGGAGATCTCTCTTCCTCTTGTGCTCGCCGGCTGCCCTAGGAGAGAGGAAGTGAGGGAGAGGAGAGAAAAGCCTTAGTTTGATGATCAATTCGATTAGCCTTGGTTTGTTGATTCCATGGGGTATATATAGGGCTAAGGTAGGGACCATGAGGAGAAGTTGGTGTTGATGCAGTCTGGCCTGATTGTTATTTTGGTGTTGACACCGATTTAAGTTTGGTTCAGTGAATTCGGATTAAGTCCTGGTCGGGGACTGAGCACGGAGTGAATGAAATCCCGGTGAGTGAAGCCGGGTCCTTGTGAGTGAAGTCAGGTGATTGAAATCCCGGTGAGTGAAGCCGGGTCCTGGTGAGTGAAGCCAGGTGATTGAAATCCCGGTGAGTGAAGCTGGGTCCTGGTGCGTGAAGTCAGGTGATTGAAATTCCGGTGAGTGAAGCCGGGTCCTGGTGAGTGAAACCAGGTGACAGAAACCTCGGTGTATGAAGCCGGGTCCTGGTGAGTGAAGCCAGGTGACAGAAACCTCGGTGAGTGAAGCTGGTCCTGGTGATTGAAGCCAGGTGACTGAAATCCTGGTAAGTGAAACCGGGTCCTAGTGAGTGAAGCCAGGTGACTGGAATCCCGGTGATTAAAGCCAGGTCCTAGCGAGTGAAGCTAGGTTGAATGAAGTTCCGGTGAGTGAAGCTGGGCACGGAGTCTTGATCCGGGGGACTGAGCACGAGTCAGCGAAGGCTAGAGAGCCCGTTCTCTTGACTAAGGGTTGAATTGGTTGGAGCTAGATCGGTCTAGAGACTGATCAGGGAGTTGGCACGATCTCCCTGTTGTGGATCGGTCTAGTGACCGATCCAGCGAAGTCTGATCGTTCTGGTGAATGATCAGGGAGAGAACAGAAAGGTTTTTGTTTGGCTTCTGATCGTTCTGGTGAACGATCAGAGAAGGGACAATAGGTTTCTGTGAGAAACCCTGATCGATCCCTCTGATCGATCAAATATCGGACTTTCCTCATCCTGACCGATCAGGATGTCTCCTGATCGGTCAGGGAGTGACCTTATCGGTCACCAGACCGACCAGGGAATAACCTAATTGGTCAGGTGACCGATCAAGCATGTGGTTCCTGCGGGTTGGGGCAAGCAAACTGCTGGATCGGTCTGGTGACCGATCCCTGATCTGTGATCGGTCAGTGTGACCGATCAGGTTCCATCCGCGATCCCTCTAATCACACATTGGACCGATCAGGCAGGAGCCAGATCGTTCAGGGCTTTCTCTGATCGGTCTGGTGATCGATCAAGGTCCTCTCTGATCGGTCTGTGGACCGATCAATAGCTGATAACTTTAATTCAAATTTGCTGTCAGAATTTTGATCGTGTTCTGATAACTTCTGTTTTCACTGCTATTTCTCTGATTCACGTTTCATTTCATTTGCTAAGCATCTGGTAAGTGTGCAGGTAATGCAGGGATGATTCAAACAATGGAGGAGGGTCAACTGGGGACCTTCCCTTGATCAGGTTTGGCTGTTTTCTCTTCTCAGGTTACAACGGGCATCTGACGTGGCTGGCAACGACTGGGAAGCTGACGAACTGATCTGAAGCTCAGCTGAAGAGGGTTCAGGGAGTCCAGAAGAGGTCAGTGGTAGCTGAGTTGCTGCAGATGAGTTGGTGAGCAGCTGGTGAGCTGCAGAGGTGCGCCTGGTGATCTGGCGATGAGTAGGTTTAAGAGCTGGCTGGCGAAGAAGAGAAAGGGAACTCTTGGAAATTACTCTGATCCTTGAAGCAACTCTTTGAGACACTGCAAACTTGAGCGCTTGGAAAAGGCAGAGAGCTTGGCGAGTCCATCAGCAAGCAGACACGAAGAGCAGGGAGTTCTTGCGTGAGGTTTGTGCTGAGTGGAGCTCAGTGAAAGTTCTCTTGTGTTCCTTCTGTCCTAGTGCTCTATAAGCCTTCTTGTGTTTCTCTGTGCTTACTTTCATCAATCTGTTGAAACTGCTGTGGAGAGGTTTCTCCACCGAGAAGGAGGCATCTGATATCCGGATTTCACGGGGCATGATCTGCCGACGATCAAGGGATCACCCACCTCACGGGCTCGCCAAGGAGTAGGGGCAAGTTATCCCCGAACATTGTAAATCCTCCGTGTTAGCGTCATTGGGTTGCAGGTAGTTTCTGTTTTCTGTTTGTTTTGTTTTCTGCCTCTGTTTGTTGCTTCCGCTGCTAACCTTCAAGTGCAGATAACTTCAAAGTTCAAATATCTGTGTCTGGCTACAATCACCCCCCCTCTATAGCTATCCAAGATCCAACAAGTGGTATCAGAGCTTGGGTCTCTGTTCAAACAGACTAACACCCGAGAGCTTACAACAAGATGGCGATGGGAGGAGAAAGTTTCAGCACAAACAGACCTCCGTTCTTGGATGGAACTGATTTTCGATATTGGAGGTCAAGGGAGGAGTTTTATCTCAAGGCCAACATCAGTATGTGGTTTGCATTGAAGGAGGGTTTCATCCCTCCAAGAGATACTGAGGGAAAAGAGTTGGATTTCTCAAGGTGGTCGGAAGAACAAATCTGGAAGGGAGAAGCCGATGCGAAAGCGGTGGTCACCTTGCAGTACGGGATGACCAAGGATCAATTGATAAAAGTTGGTCCATTCACAAGTGCCAAGGACCTTTGGAATAAGCTTATCAAACTCTATGAGGGCACCCGGGACTCAAGGATAGCCAAGAGGGATATTTTCCTCAACCAACTACAAAATCTCACCATGAAGGAGTCCGAGACGGTAAGTGAACTCCATGGCCGATTCAAAGGGATATTGAACGACTTACACTCCATTGATGAAAAGGCCAAGAATCGCGACCTTGTGAGGTACGTCCTTAAATCATTTCCTAGAAATGCTTTGTGGTCATCCATGGTGGATGCCTACAAGGTATCCAAGGATCTTTCTTTTGTTAAATTAGAAGATTTATTTTGTGAGATGGAACTACACGAGATTGCTAACCAAAACCCAAAAGAGAAAGGGGTGGCTTTTGTGGCAGGCGACAGAAGAAAGAAGAAGGAGAAGAAGAAGGAAAAGGATGAGAACACTCATCACGTGGTCTTCATGGCACCAGAGGACTCAAAGGAAGAGAGTGGAGACAAATCAAGTGACTCCTCAACCGCGGCTTCATTATCTTCGGATGATGAAGAGGTAATCTCTCCCGAGTTGGATAAGTGCTATAGGACAATTGCATGCTTAACTAGTTTGTTAAAGAAATCTAAGAACAAAGAAAAGTTATTGAAATTAGAAGTAGAAGAATTAAAATCCTCTAATGTTGAGGATATTAATGATTTTCACAATGAGTCCCTTGAGAATGAAAATAAGACCTTGAGGAGTGAGGTTGAGAAACTCAAGAATTTTCTTGAGAAATTCTCAACTAGCTCCAAAACCTTGGACATGATCCTAAATTCACAAAAGGCGGTTTACAACAATGTTGGTTTAGGTTACCAACCTAAAGAACCTAGTGTTATATCATTGATGTCAAGAACTAACTTTAGGTCACCAAATGATTCTAGGGTTCAAAAAGTTAGAAAGAAAATGACTAAGGCATGGGTGCTAAAGTCTTTCATTGTAGATGCTTTAGGTCCCAAAATTTGGGTACTCAAAACATCTATATTTCGAATTGTATAGGCATTGATTGAGGGGGAGCATCTATCAACATGTGTGGTTGATAGTTGGTGCTCCAAACACATGGTCATTCCTAGTTAGGGATGTGCTTACCATTTCCTCCATTTAATGGATATTTACTACCTATGAGGAATGGTTCTTTTCCCTCTCGAAGTTAGATGATTGGAGTTAAAACCAATGGAAATCATAAACTCCATACACAATATAGATACATGAAAAATTTTCCCATTTACTTTATATTTTGGTGTCACTGGAAATTTTCTCATTTGTATTTGTATGCATTTGGGACTATGATTTATCAACATTACTCCAATCTAATTAGGTTTATGGTTAATGAACTTGAGAGAAATTTGGGACTATGAATTCTCCGATCCAATCTATGAACTATCAATAGAATGGAGAAGTAGGATTCTAGACTTGATACAAACTTCGGATCATGAATTATCAAATTTCATCAAAATTGGTAAATTACCAATAGAACTAAGAATTAGGACTATGAATTGCCTAGAATGATTAGTTTTATTGCAAGTTTTAGTTTACTATGATTCTAAAGGAGTTAGCCACAATATCAAGATAGCAGTTTATTTTTGAAATGTCTGATTATATATCTCAAGCCTAAGGTGTCTTGTTAAAAGAAAAGTTTTTTGTTTTGTTCAAGCAAGCCAAAATTTTCTTGTATGTGTTTTACAACTTTAATGTATTATACCAATTTTGGTTAAGAACAACATGTTCTAATAGTTTATGATGTTTCAAAATTCAGTATTCAAGTCCATGACTTGTTGTTTTCCCACTTGACTGATATCAAACCTGATGTTTTCCATATGCCTAATATTAATTGGATTATCAAGGTATCAGTACTTATGTGTAGATTGGATTATCAAAATTGTTTGGAATAAACATGATCATGCTTAGAACATACTGATCATGCTTTGATACAAACCTATTTTTGGTATATTTTTTAATCCATAGAAATTCTTGATTCTTTATGGGGAATAAAGCTTAGTTAAGGGACACAAATCATGTTG
>JAGFNQ010003285.1:61412-149086 GCA_024364735.1 Boesenbergia rotunda
TCTCTTAATTTAATAAGATTTGATTTAGAGAAATCAAGTCTTAACATATTATTTCCGAAATTGATTATGACAATTTAGGAAATTGTTTCCCAAAACAATTCCTTGAATAAAGTATGAAATTGGGATTAGGAAATCCGGTTCCTAATCCAATTAATGAGACTTGATAAATTAAGTCTCATACATACTTTATCAAGGAAATCGTTAGTCATGACATAATTATATGTCATGAATGTGCTTTGAAAAGAAAGGATGAGACCCAAAACCCCTTACAAAATATTAAGGCCAACACCTTCCATTGATATGGTTAGAACCGGAGTTTTGTTTCTCGTTTGGGTTGATGGACACATCCATGCCCGGCTTGAACCTCAATATGTTCAAACTATGGAATTAGTTTATGATTAATATAGTTGGAGTCAGAGGTCAATCCTTAGTTTTGGTTGTTGGACACATCCAAGCATGACTAAACGGTTGAATGAGCTCCAACCATATTAAAATTGTTTCTTGATTAATGGGTCAGCCTTAAGCTTGGAGCATCGATTTGTTGTGCCACAGCTAAGGTCGATGTAAAGAGAGGTGCAGTTGGGTGCTATGTATATTGTTGCATACTTGTTAATGAGTTAACAACCCAATGATTTATGCAAACATTCAATTAGTTGATAGCATAAAGTGGTAGTTACATATATGTGATATGTAATCGGTATAATTACCTACCTTCATAGCTAAGAATAACTTGATGGCCACAGCCATGGTTGTTCTTATCTATGGTTGGATATCAACCTATTTGGAGATGTTCCTACGATCTCCCGAATTGATAAAAAGGGGTTATTCAATTCGAAAAATAAATAGGATTTAATTAATGCATGTTGATGCATCATTCTTCTCACATAAGCTCAATTTGTATTTCTAGGATAATCACTCGATCATGTCTTCTCTAAATTTACGTTCTATTTTGGACACCAATAAGCTGATTGGGCCAAACTTCATGGACTGGCTTTGAAACCTGAGGATAGTCCTCAAAACAGAAAAGCTTGCTTATGTCCTTGAAGAACAACTTCCCAACCGTCCTCCTGAAGATACAACTCCAGACCAGTTTCCTGAGTTGCTCAACTTGCTGAAGACTGTAGAGCCTTCTGTAAAGCAGGATCAGAAGACGGTATTGTTAGTTGGTTCCTCGAAGAAAGGTTCTATGAGGAAGGCCAAAGAACAGAATAAAGGAAAGAAGAAAAGGCCAAAAAGACTAAAAAGACACCAAAAGGCACTTGCCATCACTGTGGCAAGGAGGGCCACTGGCAAAGAAACTGCAAGGTTTATCTTGAGTCCTTGAAGATGAAGGCATCCGATGCCCCATCCTCTTCAGGCATCTTCGTTATTGAATGTCACTCTATTTCCTCGTACACCTGGGTACTTGATACTGAGTGTAGCTCACATATATGTAATGACATAAAGGAGCTAAGGAATAGAAGAAGACTCGTTAAGGGAGAAGCGAATTTGCGAGTTGGAAATGGAGCAAAGATTGCTGCTGTTGCCATCGGAACATATTTACTAAAGCTCCCTACTGGACTTGTCTTAATATTGGATAATTGTTATTTTGTTCCTTCGTTAATAAAGAACATTGTATCTATTTCATGCTTGAATGAAAAGGGTTACCATTTAACTTTTAGTATCAATTGTTGTTACATAACTTTAAATGGTGTTCTTTATGGGACCGGAACATTATGCAATGGTATCTACATGTTAGATTTATCCTGTGACATTTTCAATATCGAAGTTAGCAACAAACGTGCTCGAATAGATAATCAAATAGACTCCTATACGTGGCATTGTCGTCTTGGCCATATAAGTAAGAAACGCATGACCAAATTACACCGATGTGGAATTCTAGAATCATTTGAACCTGGTTCATTTGATACATGTGAATCATGCTTAAAAGTCAAGATGGCCAAATTACCCTTTTCCGGAAAAAGTAATCCAGTGGGAGAATTGCTTGGTCTAATACATACTGATGTATGTGGACTAATGTCAACTCTTGCACATGGAGGCTATAGCTACTTCATTACCTTTATCGATGATCACTCACGATTCGGGTATGTGTTCTTGATGAAACACAAATCTGAAGCTTTTGAGAAATTCAAAGAGTTTAGAAATGAAGTAGAGAAGCAGCTTGGCAAAACTATTAAGATACTTTGATCCGATCGGGGTGGTGAATACTTAAGTCAAGAGTTTCAAGATTATCTTAGGGACAATGGGATATTGTCTCAATGGACTCCGCCATATACACAACAGCATAATGGTGTATCTGATAGGCGTAACCGAACCTTGATGGACATGGTTAGATCTATGATGAATCATGCAACTCTTCCAAAATCCTTTTGGGGCTATGCACTTAAGACAGCTGTTTACTTGCTAAACAGAGTCCCGACCAAGGTAGTCTCTACTACTCCATATGAGACGTGTAATAGTAAGAAACCTCACTTAACTCACCTTAAGATATGGGTTGTCCTGCTTATGTGAAGCGGACTGTATCAGATAAATTGGATGCTAAGTCTGATAAATGTCTATTTATTGGATACCCTAAGGAAACGAAGGGTTACCAATTCTATCATCCCTTGGAACAAAAGGTGTTTGTTTCAAGGCATGCTGTGTTTTTGGAAAAAGAATTTCTTTTACAAGAAAACAGTGGGAGTGGCATTGAACTTGATGAAGTTCAAGAAACTCTAATAGACATTACAGAGACACCTAGTCTAGACCCACAACCAATAACTCATAATGATGAGCTATCAGTTGAACCTAAAACAACACCACCTCTTCGTAGGTCTGATAGGACACGGAACATTCCAGAGAGATACGAATTTCTCATAAGTGAATCAAACGACGTCTTACTCAAAAGCGATGACGAACCTATCAGTTATGAAGATGTTCTGAAAAGTTCAGAAAGGGACAAATGGCTTGAAGCCATGAAGTCGGAAATGGATTCCATGTACGAAAATCAAGTATGGGACTTGGTTAATCCACCTGAAGGGATTAAGCCCATAGGGTGCAAGTGGGTTTTCAAGAAGAAAACCGACAGGGAAGGTAATGTTGTTACCTTTACGGCTAGACTAGTGGCAAAAGGATATCATCAGAAACAAGGAATTGATTATGATGAAACCTATTCGCCAGTAGCTATGCATAAATCCATTCGGATGCTCCTGGCCATAGCAGCACATTATGATTATGAGATATGACAAATGGATGCGAAAATATCTTTCCTTAATGGAAACCTGCTTGAGGATGTATACATGATACAACCTGAAGGTTTCACATCGGTTGATAAAACCAAAATATACAAGCTTCGACGATCCATATATGGACTGAAGCAAGCATCTAGGAGCTGGAACATCCGTTTTGATGAGATAATCAAAGAGTGTGATTTTTCACAAAATCCTGACGAACCTTGTGTGTACAAGAAGGTTAGTGGGAGTGTAGTCGTATTCCTAATATTATATGTCGATGACATATTGCTTATAGGAAATGATATATCAGTCTTACAGTCGGTTAAAATTTGGTTGTCCAAAACTTTCTCCATGAAAGACCTGGGAGAAGCAACCTATATCCTTGGGATTAGAATCTATAGAGATAGATCAAAACGGTTGCTTGGTCTTTCGCAATCTACATATATAGACCGAGTGCTAAACAGGTTTAGCATGTCGGAATCCAAGAAAGGTTACCTTCCCATCAGGCATGGGATCAACCTTTCAAAGTCTATGTGTCCGCGCACAGAAGACGAGAGGATTTGCATGAATAAGATTCCTTATGCATCCGCGATAGGATCTATCATGTATGCCATGTTATGTACTAGGCCCGATGTATCGTATGCTCTGAGCGTCACGAGCAGATACCAGTCTGATCCAGGAATGGATCATTGGACGGTTGTCAAAATAATCCTTAAGTACTTAAGAAGAACTAAGGATATGTTCCTAATATATGGAGAAGGAGATATGGTAATACGTGGGTATACAGATGCCAGTTTCCAGACAGATAAGGATGACTCCAAATCTCAGTCTGGATACGTATTTACTTTGAATGGAGGCACAATAAGTTGGAAAAGTTCCAAGCAAGACACTGTAGCGGATTCTACCACGGAAGCGGAATATATCGCGGCTTCGGAAGCAGCAAAAGAAGCAGTCTAGATCAAGAAGTTTGTCTCAGAACTTGGAGTGGTTCCAACCATTGATGAAGCAATACCGGTTTACTGCGACAACAATGGAGCTATTGCACAAGCAAAGGAACCAAGGTCTCATCAATGATCCAAACATGTGTTTCGCCGCTATCATCTGATCAGAGAGATTATAACTAGGAATGATATACAAATTGAGAAAATTTCCACTAAAAGGAATTTAGCGGATCCTTTAACTAAGGCCTTGCCTCAAAGCAAGTTTGAGAGTCATGTTAGAGCCTGTGGTATTGGATACCGTAGCGATTGGCATTAGGCCAAGTGGGAGTTTGTTAGTAATATGAGAGAAGTGTCCTAAGGTAATCGCCTTATGATTGTAATCATTTGCTTTAATAAATGAATATTCACTATTTGAGTATACATGTTCGTATATTTGATTGAGATCTTAAACTCATTTACTGAATGTCCGCAATACAATTCACAGCATGAGAGAATTTGTGATGAATTCACAACTAGTGATTATCTCTACATGTGCAATTGTGAAGTATTGAAATTGTCCCTAGTCGATGAATTGATAAATACGGACACTATCAATTCTGTTGAGACTAGCATGGGTTATTCTCTAATCAGTTAATTCTCACTGGCTGGTGACATTGGGATGTCTGGAGATAAACATGAATGTTAGTTAAGGGAACTAGTTCATTGGAGTGACTGGCTGTAAAACTTCATATGGTAGTCTACATATAGATATGTCAATGAAGTTTTTACTGCATCTTAAGTTCGATGTTCCTTTGACTTGCGGTGTTCAAGTCATCTTGGTCATGGAGACTTATACTTTGACATCTTAAGCAAGCATATCTAAGGAGGTGTGGACCCAGGATGGTTGAGTATAAGCCGAAGTGCCCGAAGATGTCTGAACAACCTACAAAGGATTCACCACTCCTTGCGAGGAGATGTATACCCAAGGCCTATCGTCGGATTGTTACTCGAAGCCTCTGGCCAGAGCATGACATGTTCAGAGTATGAATCTCTTAATGACATGAGAGTAATTAGAATCCGTTGGAAGACTATGTTCTGAGTATGGTTAATGAACTTGATAGAAATTTGGGACTATGAATTCTCCGATCCAATCTATGAACTATCAATAGAATGGAGAAGTAGGATTCTAGACTTGATACAAACTTCGGATCATGAATTATCAAATTTCATCAAAATTGGTAAATTACCAATAGAACTAAGAATTAGGACTATGAATTGCCTAGAATGATTAGTTTTATTGCAAGTTTTAGTTTACTATGATTCTAAAGGAGTTAGCCACAATATCAAGATAGCAGTTTATTTTTGAAATGTCTGATTATATATCTCAAGCCTAAGGTGTCTTGTTAAAAGAAAAGTTTTTTGTTTTGTTCAAGCAAGCCAAAATTTTCTTGTATGTGTTTTACAACTTTAATGTATTATACCAATTTTGGTTAAGAACAACATGTTCTAATAGTTTATGATGTTTCAAAATTCAGTATTCAAGTTCCATGACTTGTTTGTTTTCCCACTTGACTGATATCAAACCTGATGTTTTCCATATGCCTAATATTAATTGGATTATCAAGGTATCAGTACTTATGTGTAGATTGGATTATCAAAATTGTTTGGAATAAACATGATCATGCTTAGAACATACTGATCATGCTTTGATACAAACCTATTTTTGGTATATTTTTTAATCCATAGAAATTCTTGATTCTTTATGGGGAATAAAGCTTAGTTAAGGGACACAAATCATGTTGTTTATTTTGGTTAAGGGAAATGAATTTTGGCTAATGGCACTCTTTTAGGATCAAAAGGGATTAAATCTGATTGTATTAGGGTGTTTGAAAGTTGAAACAAATGTGTTTCTAAAACATATCAGTTTCAGATAACTTTCTGTATCAAACTAGATCGGTCCACCGACCGATCAGGACTCACCCTGATCGGTCACCGTGACCGATCAGGGATCCCTCTGATTGGTCCAAAAATTCCTCAGTACGATCCCCTTTCATCAAATGGTATCAGACTACTGATCTTACTGATACAAACAAGTCTAATACAAACCGATTACAATTGGAACATACCGATGATCTAATACTGATTTGATACAAACCTGTGTTGGAATTTTCAAATCCATAAGTAAAGGTTGTTTGAATCATGACTCTTGTTTCTTGATGATGAATCATTTTTAGTCAAGAAACTCAAATCATGTTTCAGAAATTTTTCTGAAATATCGAATGTTAATGGAGTTTACACCCCTGTTGTGGAATGTCAATTGTCAATGCAGTTTGATCTGGAACGTATCAAGGTTTCAGAAATTTTTCTGAAATCTGATCGGTCCCCAGACTAAATTAGAATTTTTCTGTATCAATCATCAGTCTGATGAAGCTGCATTACTACTTGTCATATGAAGCATATACATGTTTGACCATGATATAATTCTATATATGCTTTCATGTGCAATTCACACTTACCTTTAATTATTTTGGTTTTGGGGAGAGACCCTTGTTTAAAGGGGAGGTATGTTAAAACTTAATAACCATACCCTTTTCGGTGTTTGATAAAGGGGGAGAGAATGATTGATTAAGTTTAGGGTTTGTTATTGTAGGGGGAGGACTTTGATTCCCTTACGATAATTGAAATTGATTTGACTTCAATTGATCATTAATTCCTAAACATAAATCGGGTTGTCAAACAACAAAATGGGGGAGATTGTTGATGTAGTCTGGCCCGATTGTTGTATTGGTGTTGACATCGATTTAAGTTTGGTTGAGTGAATTCAGATTAAGTCCTGGTCGGGGACTGGGCACGGAGTGAATGAAATCCCGGTGAGTGAAGTAGGGTCCTGGTGAGTGAAGCCAGGTGATTGAAATCCCGGTGAGTGAAGTCGGGTCATGGTGAGTGAAGCCAGGTGATTGAAATCCCGGTGAGTAAAGCCGGGTCCTGGTGAGTGAAGCCAGGTGACGGAAACCCCGGTGAGTGAAGCGGGGTCCTGGTGAGTGATGCCAGGAGACGGAAACCCCGGTGAGTGAAGCCGGGTCCTGGTGAGTGAAGCCAGGTGACTGAAATCCCGGTGATTAAAGCCGGGTCCTGGTGAGTGAAGCCAGGTGACTGAAATCCCGGTGACTGAAGCCAAGTCCTAGTGAGTGAAGCTAGGTTGAATGAACTCCCGGTGAGTGGAGCTGGGCACGGAGTCTTGGTCCGGGGGACTGAGCACAAGTCAGAGAAGGCTAGGGAGCCCGTTCTCTTGACTTAGGGTTGAATTGGTTGGAGCTGGATCGGTCTGGAGACCGATCAGGGAGTTGGCATGAACTCCGTGTTGTGGATCGGTCTGATGACCGATCCAGCGAAGTCTGATCGTTTTGGTGAACCATCAGGGAGAGAACAGAAAGGTTTCTGTTTGGCTTCTGATTGTTCTGGTCAACGATCAGAGAAGGGACAGTAGGTTTCTATGAGAAACCTTGATTGATCCCTCTGACCGATCAAATATCGGACACCCCTGTTGTGGAATGTCAATTGTCAATGCAGTCTGATCTGGAATGTATCAAGGTTTCAGAAATTTTTCTGAAATCTAATTGATCCCTAGACTAAATCAGAATTTTTCTGTATAAATCATCAGTCTGATGAAACTGCATTACTACTTGTCATATGAATCATATACGTGTTTGACCATGATATAATTCTGTATTTGCTTTCATGTGCAATTCACACTTACTTTTGATTATTTTGGGTTTGGGGAGAGACCCTTGTTTAAGGGGGAGGTATGTTAAAACTTAATAACCATACCCTTTTCGGTGTTTGACAAAGGGGGAGAGAATGATTGATTAAGTTTAGGGTTTGTTATTGTAGGGGGAGGACTTTGATTCCCTTATGGTAGTTGAAATTGATTTGACTTCAATTGATCATTAATTCCTAAACATAAATAGGGTTGTCAAATAACAAAAAGGGGGAGATTGTTGATGCAGTTTGACCTGATTGTTGTTTTGGTGTTGACACAGATTTAAGTTTGGTTAAGTGAATTTGGATTAAGTCCTGGTCGGGGACTGGGCACGGAGTGAATGAAATCCCGGTGAGTGAAGCCAGGTCCTGGTGAGTGAACCCAGGTGATTGAAATCCCGGTGAGTGAAGCCGGGTCCTGGTGAGTGAAGTCAGGTGATTGAAATCTCGGTGAGTGAAGCCGAGTCCTGATGAGTGAAGCCAGGTGACGGAAACCACGGTGAGTGAAGCCGGGTCCTGGTGAGTGAATCCAGGTGACGAAAACCCCGGTGAGTGAAGCCGGGTCTTGGTGAGTGAAGCTAGGTGACTGAAATCCCAGTGAGTGAAGCTGGGTCCTGGTGAGTGAAGCCAGGTGACTGAAATCCCGGTGACAGAAGCCAGGTCCTAGCGAGTGAAGCTAGGTTGAATGATGTCCCGATGAGTGAAGCTGGACACGGAGTCTTGGTCCGGGGGACTGAGCACAAGTTAGAGAAGGCTAGGGAGCCCGTTCTCTTGACTTAGGGTTGAATTGGTTGGAGCTGGATCGGTCTAGAGACCGATTTGTGAGTTGGCACGAACTCCCTATTGTCGATCGGTCTGGTGACCGATCCAATGAAGTTTGATCGTTCTGGTGAATGATCAGGGAGAGAACAGAAAGGTTTCTGTTTTGCTTCTGATCGTTCTGGTGAACGATCAGAGAAGGGACAGTAGGCTTTTGTGAGAAACCATGATCGGTCCCTCTGACAGATCAAATATCGAACTTTCCTCATCTTGACCGATCAGGATGCCTCCTAATCGGTCAAGGAGTGACCTGATCGGTCACCAGACCGATTAGGGAACAACCTGATCGGTCAGGTGACCAATCAGGCGTGTGGTTCCTGCGGGTTATGGCAAGCAAACTGCTGGATTGGTCTGGTGATCGATGCCTGATCTGTGATCGGTCAGTGTGACCGATCAGGTTCAGTCCGCAATCCCTCTAATCTCACTTTGGAACGATCAGGTAGGAGCCTGATTGTTCAGGACTTTCCCTGATCGGTCTGGTGACCGATCAGGGTCCTCTCTGATCGGTCTGTGGACCGATCAGTAGATGATAACTTTAATCCAAGTCTGCAGTCAGAGTTCTGATCGCATTCTGATAACTTCTATTTTCACTGCTATTTCTCTAATTCACGTTTGATTTCATTTGCTAAGCATCTAGTAAGTGTGCAGGTAATGCAGGGATGATTCAAACAATGGAGGAGGGTTAACTGGGGACCTTCCCTTGATCAGGTTTGGCTGTTTTCTCTTCTCAGGTTACAACCGGTGTCTGGCGTGGCTGGAAACGATTGGGAAGCTGACGAACTGATCTGGAGCTCAGCTGAAGAGGGTTCAGGGAATCCAGAAGAGGTCAGTGGTAGCTGGGTTGTTGCAAACAAGCTGGTGAGTAGCTGGTGAGTTGCAGAGGCGTGCCTGGTGATCTGGCGATGAGCAGGTTTAAGAGTTGGCTGGCGAAGAAGAGAAAGGTAAATCTTGGAAATCACTCTGATCCTTGAAGCAACTCTTTGAGACACTGCAAACTTGAGCGCTTGGAATAGGCAAAGAGCTTGGCGAGTCCATCAGCAAGCAGACACGAAGAGCAGGGTGTTCTTGCGTAAGGTTTGTGCTGAGTGGAGCTCGGTGAAGAGTTCTCTTGTGTTCCTTCTGTCCTAGTGCTCTGTAAGCCTTCTTGTGTTTCTCTGTGCTTACTTTCATCACTTTGTTGAAACTGCTGTGGAGAGGTTTCTCCACCAAGAAGGAGGCATCTGATATCCGGATTTCCTGGGGCTTGATCTGCCGACGATCAAGGGATCGCCCCCCTCACGGGCACGCCAAGGAGTAGGGGCAAATTATCCCCGAACCTTGTAAATCCTCCGTGTTAGTGTCTTTTGGTTGCTGGTTGTTTCTGTTTTCTGTTTGTTTTGTTTTCTGCCTCTGTTTGTTGCTTCCGCTGCTAACCTTCAAGTGCAGATAACTTCAAAGTTCAAATATCTATGTCTGGCTACATTCACCCCCCCTCTATAGCCATCCAAGATCCAACAGTTGGATCTTGACCCACTAATGGATCCAAATCCGATCCATTAATGTAGATTCATTCCACTAAAGGATCTCCATTGAACTTTCTCACCAACCCGTATATTTTCATATGGGCTCCACCTATTATGAGTACATCCATCTCCTCCTATTTAAGATATCGAATACCCGTCGATTAATTTGAATTACTGACAATTTTAATTAATCAACTTCTAACTCCTTGACTAGTACCACTCAACCTTATCATCATGTTGGATCAAATCCACCTGCAGGGTTTTACATGATGAATCTTATGAGCTCATCAATGGGGGGCATCATCATCTCGACTCACCAGGACACGGATTCCGTCAATAATCAATGGCACACCATGTAATTAATATTATTTCCCAACTTACCGGGCCTATCGATTTAGCTGAATAAATCTCGTCCATTAATAAATCAAAGAAATAAAATACTAAATACACATGCCCGTTATTATATCCATATTTAGAGATTGTACTCCATAATAATCTGAGGTTCAATCCAATTATTAAGTCAGTACAAATTGGATCACCTCTATTTTTGTCCTGCTCAATGCACACAAAGCACACTAGTGTAATTCTATGGTCAAGACAAACCACACCTAATTACACTACAACCATCCCGATGATTTGTCCAACTCCATCTCGATGCTTCAACTTATACTATGCAAGGAACTGTTGGTGCCGAAAGCACCAAGATTGAACCTGTGTTTTGATAATGGCAAAGGGTTCATATGTTAAGGTTATCCTATGATCTAATGAAGTTCTTTAAGTGCACAGGAAAAGTCCTAGGTAAACTAGGCATGAAGTCTTGATTCAAGGAATTGGGCAATAAGTCCTGGCCGAGGGCTGAGCACCTAAGTCCTGACATAGGGTTGGGCAATAAGTCCTGGTCGCGGACTGAGCACGAAGTCTTGATTCGAGGAATTGGGAAATACGTCTTGGCCGAGGTCTAGGCACCGAAGACCTGACCGAGGGTTGGGCAATAAGTCCTAGTCACAGACTGGGCACGAAGACCTGATCCGGAAGATTGGGCAAAAGTCCAACCGGAGGAGCTAGTTGGCAAAAAGGTAAACTATCCTGAGAGGAGTACGCAAGGACGTGTTCCCTGTAGGCGGGAACATTAGGCGTCGGTTCGACCTAGGGTTTCATTTTGGAAGCCCAAAGTCAGAACCAAGCCAGCTAAGGTTGTTAACTAGACATAACTTATATATTATTTGTGTTTTGGAACTAACCCTGGTTGCAGGAACAATGGTTGAAGTGTTCTGCTTCTCAGGCGCCTAAATGGAGTCAGGCGCTGTATGGTGACAAACGCCCCAGATGAAGGTGTTCTAAGCAGTCTCGAAGCAAAGCCTCCACGTCAGAAAATGAGGCGCCTGTGTTGATACAGGCACCCCAGTCGACTTAGGCGCCCCAGTTGAAGGGATAAGCGTTGGCCAAGTCTGCGGATGAGGATTCGCGCAAAAAGGGCCACGTGTCAGGCGCCCCCTTCAATACAGGCGCCCAAGAAGACCCTATATAAAGGGGTTCACCCCCTTGCTTCCAAACACAATTGCTTCCAACAAAAAAGCTCAAGCGCTCTGCTCCAAAACGCTCCGTGCTCAAGTCTTAAACGCCAACAACGACCCGTGGCTCCGATCTTTGAATCTTCTCCGGCCGTCGGTATTTTTTTAATTAATTGCTATACTTAAATTCTGTATTTGAACTTCAAACTTGTAACTATTTTACGAAATATAGAATTGCTTAATGTAAACGGTCAAGGATCGTGGGCATTGGAGTAGGAGTCGATCTAGACTCTGAACCAAGAAAAAGAAAAAGTGTCAGCATTGTTTTGAATTTTCCGCTGCGTAATTGCTCTTTTTAATCCCAAAAGATTTTATTGATATTCACCCCCTCTATCGATTCTAAACGATCCTACAAGTGGTATCAGAGCGGGTGGCTCAAGTTTGGTGCAACCACCGATTGAGCGATTTTTCAGATTTTTCATTTTTAAAATATTTTTTTCGTAATTTTCTCGTTTATAGAGGTTGGTGCAACACCACTCGATTTCTTTATTATTATTATTTCTTTGCTACCACACTACTAAGCCAAGACTTAGTCTTGGGACAGAGTTTTTTTGTAAATTTTCAGATAAATCTCAATGGTCATGCAAGAAGGCTATAGCACCGCTAGACCACAACTCTTCTCAAGAGAAGACTTCTCCTATTGGAAGAGTAGGATGGAGGTCCACCTGAAAACTCAGGTGGACATGTTGATTATCATCCAGTCCGGACTGGAGATACCCAAGAACGCACAAGGTGAGGTGCAAGGCTACATAGAGTGGGACGAACCACTCAAGAAGAAAATCGAAGCCGATGCAAAGGCCACAAAGACACTACAATGCGACTTGACGAAGGAAGAGTTGAACCGCGTCGGACCCTTCAACAGCGCATAGGAACTTTGGAACAAACTAATTGAACTGCACGAAGGTACGTCAGATACGTGGATCAACAAAAGAGATATGCTACTCAACAGACTCTACACAATCAAAATGCACGAAGGCGAATCGACAGCACAACTCCACGCAAGAATCCAGGAGCTGATGAAGGGGCTGCATACAATATGTCACAATGTCGAAAACCGTGACCTTATAAGGTATACTCTGAACTCGTTCCCAAGGAACACACTGTGGGCATCAATGGTAGATGCCTATAAAATGTCTAGGAACCTTTCCGAAATTAAATTAGATGAGTTATTTTCCGAATTAGAATTACACGAGCAAACTAATGCTGCATTGGTCGAGAAGAGTATTGCCTTCGTTGTAGGGAAAACGCCAGGAAGATCTCAGAAGAAGAAGCAACCACCAGTACCCGAGTCCGACTTAAATTTGGAGTCCGACGATGATGGAGATCGTCCAAAACTAGTTCGATTGGCTCGTGACTACTACAAGGAGCTCAAGAGTCAAACGAACAAAAAGAAGACTAATCAAAAGAAGGAAGATCCAGTTGAACCCTCAACAAAGAACAGAGGTAACGTAACATGCTACAAGTGCAACAAGAAGGGACATTTCAGATCAGAGTGCCCCAACCTGAAAGAGAACAAAAAGGCTCGGAAGAAGAAGGCACTTCAAGCCACCTGGGATGACTCATCCTCGGAAGAAGAAGAAGAAGCTCCGCACTCAAACCTCCTCGCATTGACCGCCTCAGAAGACATCAACTCCGGAACGGAATTAAAACCAGTCGAAGATGTTGGCACCGGAAAGCTCTCGATCTTAGAGGACGGATGGATCATGGTAAGAGGTTATCCTGAATCGGAGCTTTACGATTTAATTTCTTATTTGTCATGTAAATTGGCGAGAGCCAACATCCGGTTTGAAACCCTCCGACAGGAAGTCAAACTCTTGAAAGAGGAAGTCAACTTGAGTTCCTTGACCGAGTCAGTTCAAGAAGGAAACTCGACTCAAGTTCAAAAGCTTGAGGAAGAGAATTCCTCCTTGAAAACTCAAGTCAAGGAACTCAGAGTCGCGTTAGAACGATTCACTTCGGGTTCCAAGAATCTTGACATGATTCTTGGTAAATAGAAGTTAGTTCTAAATCAATCCGGATTAGGCTATCGAACCAACTCGCGACAACGGTCTTACTATTCCATATTGAACCAACCTGGAACCCGAGCCCAGGCATGGGTCCCAAAGCTAAGTTTGAATAAACAAGCTGGACCAAACCAATATTGGATCCCCAATGACAAGATTCATATCTTGCCTAACCCTTATCAAGGCTTCAGTCCATGGGGAGCTAATATAAAAACCATTTTTATACTTAGATGATCTTTTGCTTGAATAATTGCTTGTTGCTTGTTTATTTCATTTTTGCAATTTTATTATGCTTAGACATAGGAATGGTTAGTTAAGGACAAAAGACTTACTTGAAACTTGAACAACATAGTATTAGGTGGAGGTGAGATGATAGTACATTAGGGAAGCCCTTCTAAAAGGTTAAGTAGGGTAAGGTGTACCCTACTTGGTCTGTTTAGTCAGGTGGAACTAGCCGAAGCTACCAAACTAATTCCTAAGCTAGTTAGACCAAAATTTCTCAAGAAGTAATTTGAAAATGAACTTTCAGTAAAAGGCTTTGTCAAGAAAAGGGTTGTTGCTCCAATAAGGCTACGGCCAAAGAAGGCCTCTGTGCCTCGCCAAGACCTGGAAGCCAATTATAGAAACTCATTTTTAAATTACTATTTGATAAATTTGAATCTAACACAAGTTTTAATTAAATCTTAGATTTAATATTAATTCAAAGATAAAAATTAATACATCTCACAAAACAGATAAGGAAACCTGTTTTGTCACATAGAATCGGGTGAGATGTCTAGGACCTAATAATGTACTTTCAACCCAACCATTCAATAGTTTTCAAAATTAATTCAACATTTTTTCAAAAATTAATTCAACATCTGTTTTCAAAATTAATTCAATATTTTTTCAAAAATTAATTCAACATCTGTTTTCAAAATTAATTCATCATTTTTCAAAATTAATTCAACATCTATTTTCAAAATTAATTCAACATTTTTCAAAATCAATTTTACATCATTTCCAAAATAAATTCTACACTGAACATTTAATCACCTAAAACTTTTCAAAAACAATTCAACTCATACTGAAAAACTGTCTCACAAAAACCCATAAGATCAACATGCTTGATAACGTTAGATGTGGGTGAGACAGATTAGGTAGTGAAATTCAATTCAATCTATCCTTACCTCTACATAAATGGATCCAAATCAAACATACTTTATGTGTAGGAACATAAAGATTTCGACCAGTAGATGTTGGATAGTGGTTGTTCTAAACACATGACTGGGGATAAATTGAAGTTCACCAAAATCAAGTTCAAAAACCTAGGCTTAGTGGCATTTAGCAACAATGCCACACTTAAAGTAATTGGGTCAGGTAACATTGAACTTAACTCTGATTTTATTATTAAAAAGGTATTATTGGTTGAAAACTTTAAGTTTAATTTACTTAGCATTTGCCAACTTTGTGATACGGGTTATGTTGTTACCTTCACCAATTCTGACTGAAACAACCCAAGTAGTTGAACCGATCACTGAAACAAACCTACCAGCCGGACCTGAGGCTGAACCTAGTTCTAGGAGAATGAAGAAACCCAGAATCAATCATCCATCTGACCAAATCTTGGGTGATCCAACCTTAAGAGTCAAGTCAAGGTCGTCTTACAGAAATCTTAGTCAAATTGCTCTAATTTCAAAAATAGAACCAAAGACTATAGAAGAAGCCCTACCTGACGTAGATTGGATTATAGCAATGCAAGAAGAATTAGCCCAATTTGAGAGAAACCAAGTCTGGGAGTTAGTACCTAAACCTGAAGGTAAGTCAATCATTGACACTAAGTGGGTATTTAGAAACAAGTTAAATGACCAAGGGGAGATTGTGAGAAACAAAGTCCGCTTAGTACCTAAAGGGTTTAGTCAAGTTGAAGGGTTAGATTATGATGAAACCTATGCCCTCATAGCCAGACTTGAATCACTTAGGATGTTACTAGCTTTTGCAGCCCATAGAGATTTTAAACTATATCAAATGGATGTCAAGTCTGCCTTTTTTAATGGGTTTATAAAAGAGAAAGTATATGTAGGGCATCCCTCAGGTTTTGAGGACTTAGACAATCCTAAGTATGTGTTCAAACTTAGGAAAGCCCTTTATGGGTTAAAATAAGCACATAGGGCCTGGTATGAAAGACTATCAACCTATTTGATTTCTAAGGAATTTAACCAAGGAAAAATTGACTCAATATTATTTATTAAAACCTTAGAAAAGGACATATTTATAGCTCAAATATACATAGATGATATAATATTTGGGTCAACAAATTCTAACTTTTTAAAAGAATTTTTCAAAATTATGGAGAGTGAATTTGAAATGAGTTTGGTAGGTGAGCAAAACTTTTTCTTAGGTCTCCAAATAAAACAAACTAGGGATGGTAACTATGTTCATCAATCCAATTATGCAAGGGAATTAATTAAAAAATTCAAAATGGAAAACTCTAAAAGCTTAAGTACTCCCATGGCCACTAACGTCAAAATAGACAATGACCCTGAAGGTAAACCAATTAACCTAAAGCTATATAGAAGTATGATTGGTAGCTTATTATACTTAACTGCTAGTAGATCTGATATTTTGTTCGCTGTAGGAATGTGCGCTAGATACCAAACATATGCTAAGGAATCACACTTAGCAGCACTAAAAAGAATCCTAAGGTACATTAAAAGTACCCTAAATGTAGGGATTTGGTATCCTAGGACTTCTAATTTTGAATTATCAGGATACTCTGATTCTGACTATGCCGGTTGCAAATTAGAAGAAAGAGTACAAGTGGAAGTTGTCAATTATTAGGACACAGTCTAGTCAGCTGGTGCAGTAGAAAACAACACTGCGTAGCCTTATCCACAACTAAAGCAGAATATGTTGCCCTAGGAGAGTGTGTAGCACAACTTTTATGGATGATGCACACTCTTAAGGACTTCCAGCTAGACTATGCCCAAACCAAAGTGTTCATTGACAACATAAACTTAATAAATCTTACGAAAACCCCAATTCATCACTCCCGAACTAAACACATAGAAGTAAAACATCATTTTGTTA
This sequence comes from Boesenbergia rotunda, assembly GCA_024364735.1. NCBI lineage: Eukaryota > Viridiplantae > Streptophyta > Magnoliopsida > Zingiberales > Zingiberaceae > Boesenbergia > Boesenbergia rotunda. The sequence goes on from JAGFNQ010003285.1 coordinate 78,268, forward strand.
GGGATCACATAGCCAGGGGTGAAATTGTACTTATCCAAGGGATCATCACATGTGCTAAAGGAAGATACTGATGAGTTGGGATCTAGTGCTAAGTACGCTTGTTCGTAGGCTGTCTTAAAGGAACGAAAAGTGGTTTAGTAGTCCTAAGGATCAGAGGGTGTTCGTTGGAACGAATGCATGATTCTTAGAATAGGACTATGCAATTAACCATAAACCCATGAGTAGATTATTTTTGAGTAATTAAGAGTGAACATTCTGACTATAGTACCAATTGTACAAGAGGGTATACCACAAGTCACTGCACCACGTGTCACAAAAGATACACAGGTGGTGCCTCATCGTAGTGGGAGGGTTGTTAGTCAACCTAAAGGATTCATGTTCTTGGGAGAGTCTATGGACTTGGTCTCTAGTGACCATGAATCAAGATCCCTAGTCCAATGACGAGGAACATCCGCTTTGAAGAGATAATCCAGTTATATGGATTTGTTCAAAGAATGGATAAGGTTTGTGTATATAAGAAATGTGATAGAAACGTAGTGGTATTCTTGTACTATATGTTGGTGCCGCAAGCACCATATCGAACCTTGTTTTGATATTGGCAAAGGGTTCAATGTTAAGTACTATTTGTGATCTAATAAAGTTACTCAAGTGTGCAGGAAAGTCCTAGTTAATCTAGGCAATAAGTCCTGGCCGTGGGCTGGGCAACTAAGTCCTGACATAAGGTTGGGCACTAAGTCCTGGTCGAGGGCTGGGCACCGAAGACCTGGTTCGAGGAATTGGGCACTAAGTCCTAGCCGAGGACTGGGCACCGAAGACCTAGTTTGAGGAATTGGACACTAAGTCCTAGTCACGGACTGGGCACGAAGACCTGGTGAGTAAAGATGGGCAAAAGTCCAACCGGAGGAGCCGGTTGACAAAAAGGTAAATTCTCCTGAGAGGAGTAGGTGAGGATGTGTTCCCCGTTGAGGGAACGTTAGGCATCGATTCTACCTAGGGTTCAATTTGGGAGACCCGAAGTCAGAACCAAGACAGCTACGGCTGTAACTAATGCGTATTATGTTTTTGGCACTAACCTTAATTGCAGGGTTGAAGGACTGGTCGTCTGTAAGTGAAGGTGCTTCACTGGACCTAGGCGCCCGAATGGGCTCAGGCGCCCGTAAGGATACGGGCGCCCAAGAGTGAAGGCAAAACCCAAAACATAGCTGCGAATCCTCTGGACCAAGCCGGATCAGGCGCCCGTGAGGTCACGGGCGCCCCCATCAGCTCAGGAGCCCAAGTAAGGGAGGATAAGCGCTGACCAAGCCCGCGGATAAGGATTCGTAGATCGGAGGGCACGTGTCAGGCGCCCCCAACCTGTCAGGCGCTCGTTTGAGCACTATAAAAGGGGCTCGACCCCAAGGCTTCAACAACACTTTTTTTCAACGCTCCAAATCTTTTTGTTTAAGCGCTGCGCCCTGGCAAACTCTGACTTCGAGATCCCAGCACCGACGATGACCCTCTGCTCCGAAATACGATCCACATCGGGCGTCGGTAACGAAAAGTGTAGCAATTTCAATTTCCTAAAATACTCTTATACTTAACTTGTAAATCCTTTTGCGCAATTATAGTATTGCCCAAAGTAAACGGTCAAGGACCGTGGGCCTTGGAGTAGGAGCCGACCGTGACTCCGAACCATGTAAAAATCTACTTGTGTTCTTGTGCAATTTAATTCTTTCCGCTGTGTATTTCTCTTTCCTAATCCAAAAAAGTTTTTAACGATATTCACCCCCCCCCTCTATCATTTTCTTCGATCCAACACTATACGTAGATAATATTTTGTTGGTTGTCAACAATGACAGTGTATTATCAGACGTAAGGGTATGGTTGTCCAAACAATTATGAAGGACTTGGGAGTAGTGAGACACATCCTTGGGGATCAAAGATCTAAGGGATCTCCAGAGAAGGATGATGTGCTTATCCCAAGCTTCATACAAGAGACTGTCCTATCTCATTTTAGCATGGAAACCTCTAAGAAAGGATTTGTACTTTTCAGCTGTGGAGCTACTCTATCTAAGGAGATGTGTTTAATACATCAAAGGAGATAGAGCAGGTGATGGCGGTTCCTTATGCGTTGGTTGTAGGAAACCTCACGTATACTTAAAATGAGACCAGATATCAATTTTGCCGTGGGCATGCATAGCAGATATCGGAATAACCTAGGTCAAGGAAATTGGATTACGGTAAATGCATATATTAGTGTCTGAGAAGGACTAAGGATTATATGCTGGTTTACTAGGCAGACCAATCTCCTGTGGGTTATATGTGTTAGATGTGTTTACTAAAAGACTAGCTTCTTTTATATATATGATCATCTTCATTTTGAAAAGAGAATTACAACAACACTAGATGTTTGTTTATATTAGTACATGCTTAAAAAGTCTTTTACTTTGCATTGTAGATAACATGGTGTGTGGTGACACACGGGAGATCATGTTATCAGTCCCTTGCTTAGTATAAGTAGAGGCTCACAGTCGAGATGGAATTGGACAAACCGTCGGGATGGTTGTAGTGTAATTAGGTGTGGTTGGTCTTAACCATAGAATTACACTAGTGTACTTTGTGTGCATTGAGTAGGACCAAAACTAGAGATCATCTAATTTGTACTGACTTGATAATTGGATTGGATCTCAGATTTTATTATGGAGTACCATCCCTAAATCCCGATATAATAACAGGCACATATGATTAATTATTATTTCTTTGATTTACCAATGGGCGAGATCTATTCTGTTAGATTGATAGACACGGTAAGTTGGGAAATAATATTAATTATATGGTGTGCTATTGATTATTGACAGAATCCGTATCCTGGTGAGTCGGGATGATGATGCCCCCCCTTGATGAGCTCAAAAGGATTATCATGTTAAACCATGCAAGTGGATTTGATCCAACATGATGATAAGGTTGAGTAGTACAAATCAAGGATCCAGAAGTTAATTAATTTAATTTTTCAGTAATTTAAATTAATTAACGAGCATTCGATATCATAAACATGGGGGGATGGATGACTCATAATAAGTGGAGCCCATATGAAAATATGGGGGTTGGTGAGGAAGTTAAATTAAGATCCTTTAGTGGAATGGATCTTAATTAATGGATTGGTTTTAGATCCATTAGCAGGCCAAGATTCAACTCCTCCTCTTGGTCCCTACCTTAGCCCTATAAATACCCCATGAGATCATGAAACCAAAGAGAATTAATCCAATTAATCCACCCAAGGCTCTCTCTTTTCCTCTCTCCCTTTTTTCTCTCCTAGGTCAACCGACCGATGCCCCTTGAGGAAGAGAAGTGCTTCTCTTCTCTTCTCTCAATTTCTTCTCCACCTCTTGGCCGAAGGTTACAAGGATAAGGAGGAGTGTTCCTCCTCCTTTTGGTGACTCTCGGCAGCAGGAAGAAGGAGAAGAAGGTGGCCGGTTGTGGAGAGAAGTTTTCTTCCCTTGGTGAAGGTGGCAGCGCAAGGAAAGGGAGGGTAAGAGGTGTACGCGGCTTGGTTGGTGAAGAAGGAGTGCTTTCCTCTCCTTCTTCTTCTTCTTCATCTTCCTCTCGAAAGCTTCCTTGTGGTCAGTGGGGCAAAGGTGGCTCACGGTGGTCGACGGCGCAAGGACAAGGGAGAGGGTGAGGTGCGCCGGCGATAACCCTAGAGGCTAGGGTTGTTTTCGCTTGAAGAAGGTGATTAATTGCACCCCTTGGTGATCTCGGTTCTCGGTAGTTCATCGCCCACATAACGTCCAGGAGGTAAGGGACATAAGGTAGAAGGCTACGAGGTAATAGGAAGGTATAATTCTCTTCCAAAGCTCCTATTCTTCATTTGGTGCCTTATTGTTTTGCTTCGTCATTTTATGTATATTAGTTAATTATTTTGATCTTGTATCATCGTAAATAATTATAATTAGACCCTGACCATAAACACAAGAACCGTCGATCCACTCGTCATCTTTTCCGCGGTCGTTCGGTTAGGAGAATTACAAGGCACGATCTTTGTGATTGGCCAAGTTGTAATTCGTACCGAACGATACGATGACGAGATGGTAGTTGGGAGACGGGTCTCCATTCAGATTAATTTTTAATTCCTATGCATGGAGAGATCTCACAAGGATGACCAAGTATTCGCTTAGGAAACCCGCCAAGCCATACCCAACAATTGGTATCAGAGCAGAGGTTTCCGGTTTTATGTGTTTAAGGATTGGTTAATTTTTGCATTTTCATACATTTTATTTTGCTGGATGATATGTGGATGTGCGTAGGCTAACTTTGTGTTGCAGGCACTAGATTCCAACTTATCATGGCCAAATAATTGATATGTGTGAATGTTTGTGCAATGTGTTGTAAATTAATTAATTCTCGGGGTTGACGAGGCTAGGTAGTATTTAATTTTTGTAATTAAATACGACATATGTTTAACCGATCTTATTATTTTACTTTCGATCTAGATTTCATGTACACTCCTTTGTGGAGTATAGGATCGATGATGTAAATAATTAGCTAGTCATTTTGGCTCGGAGATCCCTCAAGGTGGCTTGCGCATAAGGTAGGGAGGAGCGGACGAGATGACGACACGACTGGAGGCGCATTGGAGACCAAGGCCATGAGAAGTTGGAAAATCTAGGATTTTCTATTTTCATTATGTTGGTTATGTACTTGTCATGTGAATGTGCTTGTTAAAATTCCTCGAACTAAATTACTAAGTGGGAGAGGGACCCTAAGTATCTCATGACCTCCATTACAATCCGATAAGTGATGCAAACAAGTCTGCGCGTCGGCTCTGAGTGCCTTCCTCCCCATCGGATGGACTTGTTCTACAGATCACTAGGTCGGAAAAGATTGTAGAAAATTATTAAAGAGCGTGTGTACTTCCCTATCGGAAGGCACATAATCTGAAATAATTTTCTTAGTGTTGTGTAATAGTAAACACTTAGATGCGAATAATAGTATCCTCTCCAATGGAGTCACTGCTATTATTTTGCAAGGTCGAAGTGAGCCAACTATTAATCTTACTTGTCAAAAAGTTAGGTTGACAAGATAGTAAGATTAATGGGTAAAACCTCCTCTTATGAATGTAGAAATTCGTATATGCCCACACCATCGTGGCATGTGAATTCTCGGTGTTTGAGGTATTGGTTGATTTCGAAAATTTATTATTTTGAGAAATCAATTTATTTTCGAATTCTAAAGTAGTGTATGTTGTGATTCTTAGGATTTTCAAAATGGCCTTTAACCCACTAGCGACCATACTTAAGGAGAACAAACTTACTAGACCCAATTACATTGACTAGAAAAGAAACCTGACATTGTCCTTACTGCTGAAGATTACAAATATGTGCTCTTTGACGATTGTCCAGAAAGGCCTAGTGAGAACTCTGGTGAAGAGCAGAGGGAGTGCTTTAAGAAGTGGTTCAAGGCAGATGAGATGGCGCGATGCTACATTCTGGCATCTATGTCGAGTGTATTGCAACATCAGCATCAGACCATGCCCACTGCTTATGCAATGATGCTAAACCTCAAGGAGCTCTTCGGGCACCAGGGTCGGGTCGCTAGGCAAGTTGCGATGAAGAACTAGATGACAACTACTATGGTCGAAGGGACACCCGTTAGGGATCATGTCCTGAAAATGATGGCTCACCTCAATGAGATTGAGGTACTGGGAGCACAAATCAACGGGGAAACCCAGGTCGATATTATACTCCAGTCTCTGCCTAGGAGTTTTGAGCAGTTCCAGCTCAACTATAACATGAACAAGCATGAGTATACATTGGGGGAACTGCTAGGAGAACTCCAGGTGGTAGAGGGCCTATTTCATCAGAGCTCGCAGGCCTTGGTTACTCAGAAGGTTTCTGCTTCTATGCCGACAGACAGGAAGAAGAAGAAACAAGGTGGGTTCAAGAAGGCAGCAGCGACAGCATCGCAGGGACCTCGGACTGGCATGAAGAAGCCGAAAGGCTAGTGCTTCACGTGTAAGCAAACTGGACACTAGAAGGCGAACTGCCCCCATCGTCAAGACAAAGGTATTTCTTCAAGTTTAGTCATTAAAACATGTTTAGCGGTGTTATCTACCAGTACTTGGTGCATAGATACGGGAGCCACTGATCATGTCTGCAATACTTTACAGGGGTTCCAGAAAACCCGACGGCTAGCTGATGGGGAAATCGTGGTCTACATGGGCAATGCTACGGAGGTGGCAGCAGTTGCAGTGGGAGATTATTATTTATCTTTTGAGAGAAATAAAGTTTTAGTTTTGAGAGATTGCTTATATGTACTCTATTTTAGAAAGAATTTAATTTCAGTTTCTAAGTTAATAAAGGATGGATATTCTGTTGCTTTTAATAATAGAGTTGTTATAAAAAGAAATAGAGAGATTATCTGTTCGGGTACTATGGTTGGCAATCTATACACTCAGAAACCAAACACTCCCACGATGCAAACAGAAGTCAATAGCTCATCATCTAACCTAAATAAGAGAAAGGAACCTTCTAAGATGAACCAGACATATCATTGGCACCTTAGGCTTGGTCATATTAACCTTAGTAGGATTCAGAGGTTGATAACCGATGGACCCTTGGGATCATTGGTAGTGGTAGACTTCCCAACCTATGAGTCTTGCTTGGAAGGCAAGATGACCAAGAGGCCTTTCAAGGCTAAGGGGTATAGGGCTAAAGATGTGTTAGAATTGGTTCATTTTAATTTGTGTGGTCCTATGTCCATCCAGGCTAGAGGTGACTTTGAATACTTCGTCACTTTTATTGACGATTATTCAAGGTATGGATACATTTAACTGATGCGCCGTAAGTCTGAATGCTTTGATAAGTTCAAAGAATTCAAGACTGATGTGGAGAAACATCGAGGTAAAAGTATCAAAACACTACGATCTGATCGTGGTGGCGAGTACCTCTTTGGAGAGTTTAGGACCGTCCTATCAGAGGCTAGGATTCAGTCCTAGTTAACTGTACCTGGTACGCCCCAACAGAACGGGGTGGCAGAAAGAAGGAATAGGACTCTTATGGAAATGGTTAGGTCAATGATGAGCTACTCTGATTTACCTGATTCGTTCTGGGGATATGCTCTGGAAACGGCAGCATACATTCTGAACTTGGTACCATCTAAGTCAGTCCCTTCTACTCCCACAGTATTGTGGACTGGGCGAAAGCCTAGTCTAGGGCATGTTCGGATTTAGGGTAGTCCAGCACATGTGTTGAAGGGAGATACTGATAAATTGGAATCTCGCACGGAAGTATATCTGTTCGTAGGCTATCCTAGGGGAACGAAAGGTGGTCTGTTCTATAGTCCTAAGGATCAGAAGATAATCGTTAGCACGAATGTCAGATTCTTAGAAGAAGACTATGTGATAAACCACAAGCCCAAGAGTAGACTAGTGCTTGAAGAATTAAGAGGGGGCGTTCCGACCTTAGGACCAACTGTACAAGAGGATACACCACAAGTCACTGCGCCGCATGTCACAGAAGATACACAGGTGGTACCTCGTCATTGTGGGAGGGTTGTTAGACAGCCTGAGAGGTTCATGTTTTTGGGAGAGTCTTCGGACTTTGTCTCTGGTAAACACGAACCAGATCCTTGGACCTATGATGAGGCTCTCCAAGATAAGGATGCAGATTCTTGGCAAAAGACAATGAACTCTGAGATAGAATCTATGGAATCTAATCATGTCTGGGAGCTTATAGAACCACCTGATGGTGTAAAAGTCATTGGATGCAAGTGGATCTACAAGAGAAAGAGAGGATCAGACGGGTAAGTTGAGACCTTCAAAGCTAGGCTTGTTGCGAAAGGGTACACTCAGAAAGAGGGTATCGATTATGAGGAGACCTTTTCGTCGGTAGCCATGCTTAAGTCTATCCAGATTCTCTTATCTATTGTAGCTCATATGGACCATGAGGTAAGGCAGATGGACGTCAAGACAACTTTCCTTAATGGAAGTCTTGAGGAGACCATCTACATGAAGCAACTAGAAGGGTTCATTGCAAAGGGCAAAGAGCATCTAGTATGCAAGCTTAATCGATCTATTTATGGATTGAAGCAAGCTTCGCGATCTTGGAAATCCACTTTGATGAGGTAATCCAGTTGTACGGATTTATTCAAAGCCCTGATGAATCATGTGTATATAAGAGGTGTGACGGAAATGTAGTGGTGTTTCTTGTACTCTACGTAGATGACATTTTGTTAATTGGCAACAATTTCAAAGTGTTATCAGACGTAAGGGTTTGGTTGTCTAAATAATTCGATATGAAGGACTTGGGAGAAGCAGGACACATCCTTGGGATTAAGGTTATAAGGGATCGACAAAAAAGGATGTTGTGCTTATCCCATGCTTCATATATTGACACTGTCCTGACTCATTTTAGCATGGAAAAGTCCAAGAAGGGTTTTCTACCTTTCAGGCATGCAGTTCCTCTATCCAAGGAGATGTGTCCGAAAACATCAAAGGAGATAGAGGAAATGAAGGCGGTTCCTTATGCATCGGCAGTAGGAAGCCTCATGTATGCTATGTTGTGCACGAGACCAGATATTATAGGATCGGGTCGACCGGCTAGAGGGGGGTGAATAGACGGTTTATGAAAAATAAGCACTAACACTCGTCTTTAAAAAGAAATAAACTTGGTTGCAACAGAGTCGTTGCTTCCAAGGCAGTTGATGCTCAAACAGAAACTCCTTAAGGCGGAGAAGCCTTTACAGTTGTAGCACAGAGAAAACTTAGAGAGAAAGAGAGTTTACAACTCAATGAATTGAATTTCTAAAGCAAACCTCTAAGTCTATTTATAGCCTAAGAGAATAAATCTGGATGGTTGATTGTTGATCACTTTTCTCTTGGTCGTTGATCCATGGATGTAATCTGGATGGTTGATCTTGGATGGGATTAAACTGCATCCATTGGATTTGATTAAAGGATAATGTAATATTATCCTTTAAGTTTTAATTATTTTAATTAAAACTTTATCTTCCCCCCTTGCTCGAGATGATTGTTGTATCCATCTCGCTGTTATAATCTAGGTAGCAATATCGCCAATACATATTTGCCAACGCCCTTTATCCCAGTTGGTAAGTGGATTTGTGTATTTGGTGGAGGACTTGGGTTCGATCCTTCCTTGGCATCAAAACCTTGTTTTTTTTCTTTTGGGCGAATTTCTTTCATTTCTTTTGGGCGCTTGGACTAGTCTTTTTGATTCTTCGTCTTCTGGGTGATTTCCGACCAACCGAAGTTAGGCTCACCCGAACCCGACTCCGGCCTTTCGCCCCTCGAGCGTCCTTCCTCCCGGCTTCTCGTCCCACGGACACCGCGCACGTCCTTCTCGCTCCATCGGTGTACTCTTCCGTAGCTTCCGCGTCCCTCGGATTGTACTGAGCCCGTCGGCTCACTTCCCCGCGCAATCCTTCTCGTCCGCGGCGTCTTACGCTCGACTTCCTCCGTACCTAAGTTCCTGCACACTTAGCAGAGGGATTAAAACCAACAGGACCTAACCTAACTTGGTTGATCACATCAAAATCAACCGGGGCACCAACAATCTCCCCCTTTTTGATGTGGATCAACCCAAGTTTAGTTAGGGTAAACCAAAAAAAATAATAAAACTAGAACAAAATTAAGCAGTTAAGCATAGAAAAAAATATTGCAATCAATAACCACAACCTCCCCCTAAACTTAAGCTACTCTCCCCCTTTGATCACAGCAAAAATGGGGCACAATAAATAGGGAAAGGAAAAAATATGATTAGAACTTAGAAAAATGTGAAACATTTTTTTTTGAGCCGTGAATAGATTAAGTGCATATCACCGAAATTTAATTTTTGAATAAAAAATTTCCAAATATTTTTTAAAATTAAAAAATACGAATTTCAATTAAAAATTTATAGAAATTAATTCGTCCATTGGAAAATTTTAAAAATTTTTGTACAGGTGGAAGATAAAATTATTGCTTTTTACAAAAATTTCCAAATTAAAATCTATTTTGTATATTAAAAAAAATAAATCATATAGTGGCAGAATAAAAAATTCAAAGATATATTTTTAAAATTCAAAAATCTCATTAAAAAATTTTATTTTACCAAGTTTAATTGACTATGTGTAGATCTCAAAAAAATCGGTTCTTGCAGAATAAATTAATTTTCTATTTTTAAAGTTAAAATTTTATTTTTCAAAAGAAACTTAATCATAAAATGTGTTAATCTATTTCTAATTTTGAAAGAAAAATTATGCAGTAATAGAAAACTAATTCAAAATTGATTTTGGTATCCAAAATAGATTTCTATCGACAGGATTAACTAAAAATTTGGATGGAATGTAATTCTTTGGCACCTTTTTAAATTGGCCTTTATGGTTTTTAAAATACCAATTCAACTTTTCAGGATAACTATTTTTCTTGTGTCGCAAACATACAATATCACATTCTAATTTCTCAACTAAATTTTTCAGATCCATATTTTCATTTTTTAATTTAGAATTTTCTTTTTCTAATCTGCAATTAGATTTGAGCAAGGCTTTAACACCAGTATACAATTGATCATGAGGAAGAAAACAAACCTCACTTACCGGATCGCTTTCGAAAAGCGAGGTTCCTTCTTCGTTGTCGCTTTCTGATGTCGCTCCCCCTTCAACACTGCTCCCCTCTTGATGACTTGCCATCAGCGCAAGTCCCGCGTACTCTTGAACTTCTGATTCGTCCGACGAGGTCTCGTCCCAGGTGGCCTTCAATGCCTTCTTTTTCTTTGGCTGGTTTTTGATTTTGGGACACTGATCTTTTAGGTGTCCCTCCTCGTTGCAGTTGTAGCATCGGACAGTTCGTTTCTTCGGAGACCGCCTTTTCTTCTGCATTCTCGAAAAGTTATTAGCTTTAAAAAAACTTTTAAATGAACTTACTATTTGCGTTGTCTCGTCGTCCGTCAAGGATTCTGACTCCTTCTCCGTTCTCCTTGTGTTTAGGGCCAGATTCTTCGTCTTTCTAGATCCTGCCCACCGAGATTCGTGTAATTCGAAAATGGAAAACATTTCATCTAATGTACTTACCTCTAAATCTTTGGAGATATAATAAGCGTCGACGATTGAGCTCCACTCCTGGGTCCTTGGGAAGGCGTTGAGGGCGTATCGAATGGAGTCGCGATTACTTACCGATTCGCCGAGTTGGGTGAGTCTGGAGATTAGCTCCTTTATTTTGGCATGAAGTTCAGCCACCGTTTCTCCTTCCTTCATTTGCAGGTTTATTAGCTGGTTCCGGAGGAGATCCTTTCTTGCTGATTTGGCTTCAGAGGTACCCTCATGAAGTTCTAGGAACTTCTCCCATAATTCTTTTGCGGAGTGGTAGTTGCCGATCCGGTTTACCTCTTGAGTAGGCAAGACTGTTAGGAGGTGGAACTCGGCCTTACCATTGGCAACAGATTCCAACTGCTCCTTCTTATTCCACAAGCTTTCTTCTTTTTCATCCCCGTTCGCATCTTTAGGAACTGCAAAACCATATTTTATTGATAAAAGAATATCAAAATCTGTACGAAAAAATACCTCCATTTTTTTCTTCCAGACGGTGAAATCCCCTTCGAATTTAGGTGGATGAATGTGCGCGCCGGCCATCGTCTTGTTGCTATCTCAGGCGATTAGTCCTTCAAAAGCGAACCCGCTCTGATACCACTTGTAGGATCGGGTCGACCGGCTAGAAGGGGGTGAATAGACGGTTTATGAAAAATAAGCACTAACACTCGTCTTTAAAATGAAATAAACTTGGTTGCAACAGAGTCGTTGCTTCCAAGGCTGTTGATGCTCAAACAGAAACTCCTTAAGGCGGAGACGCCTTTACAGTTGTAGCACAGAGAAAGCTTAGAGAGAAAGAGAGTTTACAACTCAATGAATTGAATTTCTAAAGCAAACCTCTAAGTCTATTTATAGCCTAAGAGAATAAATCTGGATGGTTGATTGTTGATCACTTTTCTCTTGGTCGTTGATCCATGGATGTAATCTGGATGGTTGATCTTGGATGGGATTAAACTGCATCCATTGGATTTGATTAAAGGATAATGTAATATTATCCTTTAAGTTTTAATTATTTTAATTAAAACTTTATCTTCCCCCCTTGCTCGAGATGATTGTTGTATCCATCTCGCTGTTATAATCTAGGTAGCAATATCGCCAATACATATTTGCCAACGCCCTTTATCCCAGTTGGTAAGTGGATTTGTGTATTTGGTGGAGGACTTGGGTTCGATCCTTCCTTGGCATCAAAACCTTGTTTTTTTTCTTTTGGGCGAATTTCTTTCATTTCTTTTGGGCGCTTGGACTAGTCTTTTTGATTCTTCGTCTTCTGGGTGATTTCCAGCCAACCGAAGTTAGGCTCACCCGAACCTGACTCCGGCCTTTCGCCCCTCGAGCGTCCTTCCTCCCGGCTTCTCGTCCCTCGGACACCGCGCACGTCCTTCTCGCTCCACCAGTGTACTCTTCCGCAGCTTCCGCGTCCCTCGGATTGTACTGAGCCCGTCGGCTCACTTCCCGGCGCAATCCTTCTCGTCCGCTGCGTCTTACGCTCAACTTCCTCCGTACCTAAGTTCCTGCACACTTAGCAGAGGGATTAAAACCAACAGGACCTAACCTAACTTGGTTGATCACATCAAAACCAACCGGGGCACCAACAGATATCTATTTTACCGTGGGCATGGTCAGCAGATATCAGAGTAACCCTGGACAGGGACATTGGACTGCGGTAAAGCATATATTGAAATACCTGAGATGGACTAGAGATTATATGCTGGTTACACGGATTCAGATTTCCAGTCAGACAGGGACAAGGGTGATTCTACCTCGGGGTTTGTGTTTACTTTAGGAGGTGGAGCCATAGTATGGAGGAGTGTCATGCAGAAATGCGTGGTAGACTCCACCATGGAAGTAGAGTATGTGGCAGCCTCAGAGGCAGCCAAAGAAGCTGTATGGCCCAGGAACTTCATCATTGACTTGAGTGTGATTCCTAGTTTTCCCAGATCTAACACAATCTTTTGTGATAACAGTGGTGCAGTTGCAAACTCGAAGGAACCACGAGCCCATAAGGGAAGTAAACACATAGAGTTCAAGTACCACCTGATACGAGAAATCGTAATGCGAGGAGAAGTAGCTGTCGCCAAGATTGCATTGGAGGACAACCTGGCGAATCCTTTCACAAAAGCTCTTCCAGCTAAAGCTTTTGTTCGGCATGTAGAGGATATGCGAGTCAGATGTATGGCAGTAAGAGAATAGCAGAGTCTTTGAGTATAAGTGGGAGATTGTTAGATGTATATACTGAACGAGTTGCTTCTTTTATATATATGATCATCTTCATTTTGAAAAGAGAATTATAGCAACACTAGATGCTTGTTTATATTAGTACATGCATAAAAAGTCCTTTACTTTGCATTGTAAATAATATGGTGTGTGGTGACACACGGAAGTGTTGGATCGAGAAAATACGATAGAGGGGGGGGTGAATATCGTAAATTATTTCGGATTGAAAAAGAGATTACGCAGCGGAAAAATTAAAACAAAACAACACACAAACACCAAGATTTTACTTGGTTCGGAGTCGCGGTCGGCTCCTACACCAAGGCCCACGGTCGTTGACCGTTTACTGCGGGCAATTCTATATGTGCGCAAAACAATTTACAAACAGATATTACAATTGCAGTACATTAAACTTAAAAGGACAGCTCTTCGTTACCGACGTCCAGTGTGGAATGTATCTCGGAGCAGAGGGACGTCGTCGGCGCTTGTATCTCGAGTTGGGAGGTTTCCGGAGCAAAGCGTTTGAGTAGAAGAGCGTATTGGCGTTGGAAGCAATGATTGTTGAAGCCTTGGAGTCGAGGGGCTTTTTATAGCCTCCTGGGGCGCCCTGAACGTTGGGCCCCCCCACGTGTCACCCGATCCGATCAACACTCGGTCAGCTCTTATCCCACTCGAATAGGGCTGAGAGTTGACTGAGGGGGCGCCCAGGACGCTGGGGGAGCCCTGGTTGACTCTTTCAGCGGGCTTCTCGGCTGGATGATCTTTATCCGCTTCGTTGACTCAAGCCTGGGGCACCCTGGGCACTGGTGTAACGCCCGCTTTTTTTTTTATTAAGCGGCGTTACGTTAACATACTTAGGGCATGTAGACATCCTAATGCAACGGAAACCTTTAACTTACACCTACATGCACTTACTACCATTCCTAACATCATAACATGGGAACTTAGCATATTAACTTTATACTTAGCATCATATCATGTCATACTTAGCATCATGTCATACTTAGCATCATGTCATAGAGTCACATTCAAGCACATACTAGTAAAGGTAAAGTTCTATCATAAGACGAGCAAACATATTGTTTCTTGGCCAAGTCACTATCACACACATGCTGTAATGCCCTCCTGCTGCTTCCTTACTGTCCCCTTGCGTGATCTGCGGTATAAGAAAATAAGACTATAAGCACACATGCTTAGTAAGACTCTTTCCTACTCACTAAAACAATCCATCACTTAATCATGAGCATACGAAACATTAACATACTTAGTGCTTTACTTAGAACATAAGCCTTATCATCACTTAGCATACGTTCGACATGTCATGGATATAACTTAATCACATTCGTACCATGACATAAACATAACCATAAAAACATTCATGGCATGACATAATACTTGGCATAGACATAAACATCGTAAACATTCATTGCATGACATAATACTTGGCATAGACATAACATAATAAACATAACCTCACAAACATTCTTAGCATGAACCTAAATAAAATCATGGCGTCCTAACTTAGCACAAACCTAATTAAATCATGGCTTCAAAAATTAGCATGGGCATAAATAAAATCATGGCATCCTAACTTAACATAACATAATTAAATCATGACATCATAAATTAGTATGGACATAAATAAAATCATGACATCCTAACTTAGCGTATACATAATTAAATCATGGCATCCTAAACTAGCATGAACATAAATAAAATCATGGCATTCTAACATAGCATAAACATAATTAAATCATGGCATCCTAAACTAGCATGAACATAAATAAAATCATGGTATCCTAACTTAGCATAAACATAATTAAATCATGGCATCCTAAACTAGCATAAAATCACGACATTCTAACTTAGCATAAACATAATTAAATCATGGCATAAACATACCTTCATAAACTTACTTTGCATAATATTCTTATCATAAATATAATGCATAACATGGATGGATGCATGTGACAATTGCATATATATATAAGGATGCTTAATCTTGAAAAAACATGCTTTTAAATACTTTAACATAATCATAACATTCATTGAGCCCTGGCTTGTACTACATTCATTCATCATATGCGCGCATCCCTAAGTAAATATGAGGTAGCTAATCTCGACCTACTAGGGTAAGGACAGCTTCATCGGTAGTCCCGAACCGTAAGGACAGCTTCATCGGTAGTCCCGAACCGTGGACAGCTTCATCAGTAGTCCAGAACCGTGGACCTTACTTAGGTCCGGTACAAGCCCATAAAATAAAATAAAATGCTTTCACATGCTTCTTCATTCATAATCATTCATAGCATATTCATTCATTCATCATACTTAACATCATCGTTATGGCTTGAAGGCATGAACTTTAACTTCATTCATCATTTTCATTCTTAAACATGGCATATGTACACATCATTCATAAAGCATGGCATACATACAATTTATTCATAAACATGGCATACCTACATATCATTCATATGACATGGCATACATACATATTATTCATAAAACATGACATACATACATATCATTCATAGATCATGGCACATGTCTTAAACATTTATGACCTAATCATAAAATTCATGACATATAAACTAATGGTTTGGTTAACATAAAAATTCTTCCATCTTACTTAAACATACCTCTTAGTAACCCATACCCAAGCATCTTGGTAGGTTTAACCCAACCCTAGCCCTAGGTTATGTCCTTGGCCGAAAGTCCCCAAGGAACCCTAGGTCCATGAACCTTCACATAACTTCCCAAACAACATCTCATACACATATACTAGGCCATAGGAACCCTTTGATTCCATACTTAAGGCCAACCCTAATCCTTTAGCCCTAATCATACTCTTGGCCGAAACTTCAAGGCCATGGGGGTATGGAAAAATTTCCATTAAATACCCCAAATCAATTGTTAAATACCAACCATACCTTACCATAGGGCCATTGGGGCCCTTACTTGAAATAAGTCCTAACTTTCCACCCTAGTAGGGTACTTGGCCGAAACCTATAGGGTCTCTAGGCCATGTGAAGCATTCACATAAACACCCTCCATCTCCCTTATATCATGTTTGTAACGCCCGCCCTTATATCTACTCTCAGGGCGGGGTTACGTACTAGACATTCATAAAATTTTAACATAACACAAGAACAAAAGTTCGAGGACTAAGCATGCTTGTTTAAAACTATCAAGTTATTCCATACATGATAAGTTCACCAGTAATTCAACTCACAGCATAATCAAACCTAATCAAGTATAAAAGCAATCACTAACATTCTTTATCAAGAAACATTAACTTAAGCATATTAAAGTAGATATAGAATCATTCTTTCCCGAGCCACCACCCCACACATCTTCAGCCTCCTGCCTCTTCCTTTAGTTCAAGTGTTCCTTACCCTTATCTGCAGCATAAGACAACACATAAACTAGTAATCACAAATGCTTAGTAAGGATCCTGTCCTACTCGCTAAAACCATACGAAAGCATACAACATGTACACATAACAAGACATAAGCATGAGTTCATCATAGCATACTAAACATCAAAGTTTCTAAGCATGCAGTATATAGTATTTTAAGCATACCCATCACATGTAATAAATGTTTTCAATGAATGTTTTCAAAACAATTCCATAATGGTATTACTTAAAAATACATCCATATCATATTGGGCCCAGTTGTGTACCACATGATGCGCGTTCCCTAATGAGTTGGGGTAGCGAGCCACCAATCCCATTAGAGCAGGACCTCTTACGTCCTACCGGAGCCATGACCTTACGTTAACATGCACCCCGGATTTGTTTAACGACCCCTCTTACGAGTCAGGTACACAACTTACAAAGTAAAATACTTATCATGTCTTTACATATATGCTAAGGAGTACTCCAAATTCACTGCTCAAGGGACACCCACTTTTCCAGGGTGTTTCTGATCCCATAGGGACACACCTCACAACATAAGGGTGTTCTTGATCCCATACTTAGTGGAGTATCCTTTCAAGCATTTCATCATACATATCACATGAAATCTCATAAGGGTGCCCCACGGGCTATAAGACATGCTCATATATACATCATAATTCAACCCCTTAAACATACTTATATAGATGACAAGATTGGTCACATAAATCATATTCATGTCATAGAAAGGGGTAGCATGCTTCATGAGTTAATTGAGTCCTTCTTAACCCTAAATCTAGGGTTTTGGCCGAAAATCAAAGGTAGAGGTAGCTTAGGTTTTTGACATCAAACATCCCATACAAGTATCATATTTACGTAGATCATGTATCATACTAAGCATAGCATACATCATGGGGTAATCAACTTTCACAAACCTAATATATCATGCCTTGGCCGAAAATCATATACTAGAGAACATCAAGATTTTGATTCAAGCCTTCCATTTAAACATCACATGCATACACATATCATCTTACCAACATAATCATGTCTCGTAGGGTAGTTTAACCATCACAAACCCTAACTTTAGGGTGTTGGCCGAAACTTACAAAGTAGGGAATTAGGGTTTTTTTTTGGAAATCAAACTTTCTCACAAGCATTTACCCAAACACTTCACATACATATTATACCACTTATTCACCATAGATTTCATCATAGGATAAATATGCAATCCTAAACCCTAATCCCTCTAGGGTTGGCCGAAACTTGTAGGGTAGGGAAAAAAGTTAGATTTTTGTAACCAAACATTTATATAAACACATTGTCTACACCATCATATATTACACTAAACATAAAATACATCCTAGAGAAATTTAACTCTTAAACTCCTAAATCCTTTACCTTGGCCGAAACTTACAAAGGGTGAGAACCCTAGTTTTTGTTCACAACATCATGAAGAAAATCCACATACCTATATACCCTAAGTCTCAAGGGGTCTTCCCATGTATTAAGGAGTGATCAAGGCCTCCCCTTAAGGGGTGGCCGAAACCTTCAAAGGGGAAAAACCCCATTTTCGAAAACCACAAAAAAAAACAAGGAACCATACAACAACTATTACACTGCAGGCGAGGGGATACTTACTTCCTTTCGCTTGAATTTCTCCTTCTCTTACTCCTTAGGGTACCCTTGAAGAATAAGAAAGTGAGTGTTTCCCTTGTTAGCCTTCTCTAGCACTCTTGGCCCTAGTAAAGGGCAAGAACCTTAAAGGGTTCCTTTATCCTTCCAACTTCCTAGGGTTAGAACCCTAGGGCACTTTTTCGAAATTTGAAGTGGGGAAGAAGAAGGAGAAGTGTAACTTCCTTTCCCTCTCTTATTTATACTCTTCTCATGAAGAGGCATGTCTCTTCACTTCCCTAGCTTTAACAAGCACGTTTCTTAATCTTTTTACAAGAAACATGGATTGGTACAATGGTTAAGACATTGCTAGTGCAACTAGGAGGTTCAAGGTTCAATCCCTGCTTCCTCCTTTCTACATCTTCTATTTATTACATTTTGCACTAATCCACATCCAAGCCCATTAAGCCAAGTCCATCATGAAATTTCATAATAATAATAATATTTCATGAATTCATAATATTTCATAATATTCCATAATAATATTTCATGAATTTATAATATTTCATATTCATGAATTCATGACATTTCATAATATTCCATAATAATATTTCATGAATTCATAATATTTCATATAACATTTCATCATATTTTTGGGGTGTTACAATGTTAATGCATAAAACACATACATGAGGTTTTAGACCCAACCCTACCCATGGGGTCTTGTTGTTGGCCGAAACCCTAGGGTATCCTAGGGTACCCCAAAAATTCTCAAAAATTATATTTAATCACTAAACATCATAAGAGTACATTAAACAACATTATCAAGATTTTTAGCATCAACATGGACCCTAAAACCTAGTGGCCAAAACCCATAGGGTCTCTAGGGTGCTTGGTTTTGTTTCTTTCAACATCAAGTCCCAAAACCAACCAATAAATAATGCTAAAACATAAGGAACTATTATACCACAGGTGAGGGAGTCTTACCTTGGGTTTCTTGATTTTTTTCACCTTGATTATAGAGAATCAAAAGAACTCCTTGGACCTTAAGTCACCTCTAGCCCTTGAAACCTTGGGAAGCCGTTAGATCTTGGACATGAGACCCTCTTGTGAAGCTTTTCCAAGGGAAAACCCCCTTAGGGTGTTCGGCTAGGATGAGGGAAGGAGGAGGAAGAAATGCAAAGTGATGGAAGGAAGAGGTAACTCCCAAACCCCCCTCTTTATAACCCATTAAGGAGGTAAATGAAGAGTCTCTCCATGACCCTTCATCTTCTTCTAAGCCTTAACCAATATCCACTTTATTCCCTCATAACATTCCCTTGCTAGGTGAGTTGGTTAGAGCATACATGGTTGTACAAGAGGTCCAAGGTTCAATCCTTGGTAGATGCACAATTTTTTCCCACTTATTTTCTTTTATTTTCCTAGTATTTTTGAAAATCCCTTAAAATTCCCCCATAATTATGTTAATATTTCTCATTGAAATCCCTTTATATTTATATAAATTTTCACCTAAAATGCACCAATAATTATGGTACTAAAAAGCCCATATAAGGCCCATTAGTGCCCTTTTTCCCAATTTAAATGAGAAAATATGGATTTTCTAGGCCAATGTTCGCATTAATATTTCTGGGTTCCTCAGAAAATTATCTAGACATGCTTAATATTTTAAGGAAATATTAAGAGAATTTTTCGGGTCGTTACAATCCCCCATACCTCGTGAAAGTTCGTCCTCGAACTTAGAACAACTCCGGGTACTTGCGCCTCATCTCGTCCTCGCGTTCCCAGGTAGCTTCCTCGAACCGTTGACTTTGCCATAGGACCTTGACTAAGGGTACCTCCTTACTCCTCATCTTCTTAACCTCCCTATCCAAAATCTGGATGGGTCTGCTCTCATAACTTAGGTCCTCTTGCACTTGTACTGTCTGCGGCTCGATCACTTGGTCCATATTTGGGATACACTTTTTAAGCAGGGACACATGGAATACATTATGGATAGCTGACATCTCTGGAGGCAGCTCTAACTCATATGCCACTTTACCGACTCTTTTCAGAATCCGGTATGGCCCCACATAGCGCGGACTTAGTTTTCCTTTCCTCCCAAATCTTGTCACCCTCTTCATAGGAGCCACTTTCAGAAACACCCAATCTCCATCATTAAACTCCAGTGGTCTACGCCGGACATCGGCATAACTCTTCTGCCGGCTCTGAGCAGTTTCTATCCATTGCCGAATATTCTGTATAGCTCGGGTGGTGCTGTCTATGACATCCGTTGTGAGCCCCATTTCCTTCTTTTCACCACCCTGATACCAACAGATCGGAGACCTACATCTCCTCCCATACAACGCTTCATAAGGTGCCATTCCAATAGTAGCTTGGTAGCCATTGTTGTACATGAATTCCGCTAAGCATAGATATCGACACCAGCTTCCTTTGAAATCCAGGGCACAAGCTCTCAACATATCTTCTAGTATTTGATTCACCCGTTCAGTTTGCCTGTCAGTCTGAGGGTGAAAGGCGGTGCTAAATCGCAATTTTGTGCCCAGAGACTTCTGAACACACTCCCAAAGAAATGCGAAGTAAAGCGACCATCCCTATCGGAGATGATGGTCTTGGGAACTCCATGAAGTCTGATTATCTCCTTAGCATATAATTGAGCTAGTATCATTAATAGCTCTTCGCTGTAGTTATTATAATTATGGGTAAACCTAGTAATAGTAGGCCTCCGAGATATTAGTTCAGAGCATGAGCTATGAATTATCTTAGTTTGGTTATTATATGGTAGATGAGATCATATTTATTATATTACCATAAAGTACTTAAGGTAATTATATATGAGATAATAGTGAAACCTACGTTGATAATTCTAATATTTATAATTAGTATGAAAATACAGTAGACCCATAATCTATAATAAGTGTTAATATAATTAAGGCACTACCCTATGCGTATCATCTTCGGTTATGCCGTATGACTTATACCATTGATTATATTAGTATTAGTATAATGGAATTAATACTATACGCTAACATAGGTGAGAGTGTTATGATCTTATGTATCTAGGTTATCAAATAATTCCCTACATGAGACTATACTATAGGTTATACATAATATCATAAATTATAGTTAGTTATCATATAAATTATAGGTATAATACATATAATTTGCTTATGGAATAATATGTATAGGTGATAACTTATAGGTTGAGATAATACATGTCAATCTGTATGTAGGCTCCTATTAAAACCTATATGATAGGTGAATTATGACAATACTTATATGATAAGGAATTAGTATGGTGATATTGATAATAATCTTATATTAGTACCTGCTCTCACATTATTATCATTTGCTTATATAATTTGATACCCTTGTGTGATATGATAGGTCCCTCATTGGTAATATCGAGTTCATGAACATAAGGTTGAAACACACTCTCGACAACTTGTATTAGGACTAACTTGGACCTTATTGATTCACAAAACTAACCGAACTCAATGAAATAGATGGGCTGCCATCATGCCCATAACAAAGAACATCATGGCAGTCACTGCCACTCCTTCGTTCATCTCTCCTTGGCCCGCCTCAGGGTCTTCCACTATCTCCATCGGATCCTCTTCCTCCATCTCGGGGACCTCCTCAGCCACTTCAGGGTCCTCCCCAAATATCCCGGGGTCTTCCTCAAACAGCTCGAGCATCTCGGGGTCTTCTTCAAACATCTCGAGATCGTCCTCGCTCATCGGGTCTTCCTCAAACATCTCGAGCATCTCGGGGACCTCCTCGAATGGCTCGGGATCCTCCTCGTACATCTCGGGATCCTCCTCTAGCGGCTCAGGATCCTCCTCGTACATCTCGGGCTCCTCCTCCGAGTCCCCCAGATCTTCCGGAAACTCATGGCGGAGAAGCTGCCTACAAAATTCCGTATATGAGATACGACATCCGTGCTGCCCCCAGATCTGATGAGCAGCCTCTCTCGCCCGATTGGGCAAGGAACGAAGCAGAGCTCTGATCCTATGATCATCCATGACTGGAAACCCTTCCCGCTCCAGTTTCCAGAATAGCCGATCCAAAAACCCTATGTTGCCTTGAATTCCAAGGGTCGGACTGTAACCAACTTCCTCTATCCGCTCCATCAACTCGCGGCACCTCTCAGTGAAATTCTCATGCAACATCTGGAATTGAAAAAAATGACATAGTTAGTACCAAACTGACTCAGCCAGTACAACACCATTTTTTTCAACTCGCAAATATATACTGAGAAAGACACACGCAACTCGCTTTCTCCTACCCCTATGATTCTAATTATTTAATTCATAGAAGAAGATAAAACATCGCTCATCGTTACATATCTTAAGGTACTTTTCATCATAACTATCGTTCCTACTAGCATATCTTAAAATCATAAAACATCTTAATACTATCAGATATGTAAAAAGGTACTTACTTGGAAGCGGCAGGAAGAGGGATTGATGTGTGTGTAGTGAGATGGTAACTGCTCTGATACCGACCTGTAACGCCCGCTTTTTTTTTTCATTAAGCGACGTTACGTTAACATACTTAGGGCATGTAGACATCCTAATGCAGCGGAAACCTTTAACATACACCTACATGCACTTACTACCATTCCTAACATCATAACATGGGAACTTATCATATTAACTTTATACTTAGCATCATATCATGTCATACTTAGCATCATGTCATAGAGTCACTTTCAAGCACATACTAGTAAAGGTAAAGTTCTATCATAAGACGAGCAAACATATTGTTTCTTGGCCAAGTCACTATCACACACATGCTGTAATGCCCTCCTGCTGCTTCCTTACTGTCCCCTTGCGTGATCTGCGGTATAAGGAAATAAGACTATAAGCACACAGACTTAGTAAGACTCTTTCCTACTCACTAAAACCATCCATCACTTAATCATGAGCATACGAAACATTAACATACTTAGTGCTTTACTTAGAACATAAGCCTTATCATCACTTAGCATACATTCGACATGTCATGGACATAGCCTAATCACATTCGTAGCATGGCATAAACATAACCATAAAAACATTCATGGCATGGCATAATACTTGGCATAGACATAAACATCGTAAACATTCATTGCATGACATAATACTTGGCATAGACATAACATAATAAACATAACCTCACAAACATTCTTAGCATGAACCTAAATAAAATCATGGCGTCCTAACTTAGCACAAACCTAATTAAATCATGGCTTCAAAAATTAGCATGGGCATAAATAAAATCATGGCATCCTAACTTAGCATAACATTTTTAAATCATGGCATCATAAATTAGTATGGACATAAATAAAATCATGGCATCCTAACTTAGCGTAAACATAATTAAATCATGGCATCCTAAACTAGCATGAACATAAATAAAATCATGGCATTCTAACTTAGCATAAACATAATTAAATCATGGCATCCTAAACTAGCATGAACATAAATAAAATCATGGCATCCTAACTTAGCATAAACATAATTAAATCATGACATCCTAAACTAGCATAAAATCACGGCATTCTAACTTAGCATAAACATAATTAAATCATGGCATAAACATACCTTCATAAACTTACTTTGCATAATATTCTTATCATAAATATAATGCATAACATGGATGGATGCATGTGGCAATTGCATATATATATAAGGATGCTTAATCTTGAAAAAACATGCTTTTAAATACTTTAACATAATCATAACATTCATTGGGCCCTGGCTTGTACCACATTCATTCATCATATGCGCGCATCCCTAAGTAAATACGAGGTAGCTAATCTCGACCTACTAGGGTAAGGACAGCTTCATCGGTAGTCCCGAACCGTAAGGACAGCTTCATCGGTAGTCCCGAACCGTGGACAGCTTCATCGATAGTCCAGAACCGTGGACCTTACTTAGGTCCGGTACAAGCCCATAAAATAAAATAAAATGCTTTCACATGCTTCTTCATTCATAATCATTCATAGCATATTCATTCATTCATCATACTTTCATCATACTTAACATCATCGTTATGCCTTGAAGGCATGAACTTTAACTTTATTCATCATTTTCATTCTTAAACATGGCATATGTACACATCATTCATAAAGCATGGCATACATACAATTTATTCATAAACATGGCATACCTACATATCATTCATAAGACATGGCATACATACATATTATTCATAAAACATGACATACATACATATCATTCATAGATCATGGCACATGTCTTAAACATTTATGACCTAATCATATAATTCATGACATATAAACTAATGGTTTGGTTAACATAAAAATTCTTCCATCTTACTTAAACATACCTCTTAGTAACCCATACCCAAGCATCTTGGTACGTTTAACCCAACCCTAGCCCTAGGTTATGTCCTTGGCCGAAAGTCCCCAAGGAACCCTAGGTCCATGAACCTTCACATAACTTCCCAAACAACATCTCATACACATATACTAGGCCATAGGAACCCTTTGATTCCATACTTAAGGCCAACCCTAATCCTTTAGCCCTAATCTTACTCTTGGCTGAAACTTCAAGGCCATGGGGATATGGAAAAATTTCCATTAAATACCCCAAATCAATTGTTAAATACCAACCATACCTTACCATAGGGTCATTGGGGCCCTTACTTGAAATAAGTCCTAACTTTCCACCATAGTAGGGTACTTGGCCGAAACCTATAGGGTCTCTAGGCCATGTGAAGCATTCACATAAACGCCCTCCATCTCCCTTATATCATGTTAATACATAAAACACATACTTGAGGTTTTAGACCCAACCCTACCCATGGGGTCTTGTTGTTGGCCGAAACCCTAGGGTATCCTAGGGTACCCCAAAAATTCTCAAAAATTATATTTAATCACTAAACATCATAAGAGTACATTAAACAACATTATCAAGATTTTTAGCATCAACATGGACCCTAAAACCTAGTGGCCGAAACCCATAGGGTCTCTAGGGTGCTTAGTTTTGTTTCTTTCAACATCAAGTCCCAAAACCAACCAATAAATCATGCTAAAACATAAGGAACTATTATACCACAGGTGAGGGAGTCTTACCTTGGGTTTCTTGATTTTTTTCACCTTGATTATAGAGAATCAAAAGAACTCCTTGGACCTTAAGTCACCTCTAGCCCTTGAAACCTTGGGAAGCCTTTAGATCTTGGAGATGAGACCCTCTTGTGAAACTTTTCCAAGGGAAAACCCCCTTAGGGTGTTCGGCTAGGATGAGGGAAGGAGGAGGAAGAAAATGCAAAGTGATGGAAGGAAGAGGTAACTCCCAAACCCCCCTCTTTATAACCCATTAAGGAGGTAAATGAAGAGTATCTCCATGACCCTTCATCTTCTTCTAAGTCTTAACCAATATCCACTTTATTCCCTCATAACATTCCCTTGCTAGGTGAGTTGGTTAGAGCATACATGGTTGTACAAGAGGTCCAAGGTTCAATCCTTGGTAGATGCACAATTTTTTCCCACTTATTTTCTTTTATTTTCCTAGTATTTTGAAAATCCCTTAAAAATTCCCCCATAATTATGTTAATATTTCTCATTAAAATCCTTTATATTTATATAAATTTTCACCTGAAATGCACCAATAATTATGGTACTACAAAGCCCATATAAGGCCCATTAGTGCCCTTTTTCCCAATTTAAATGAGAAAACATGGATTTTCTAGGCCAAAGTTCGTATTAATATTTCTAGGTTCCTCAGAAAATTATCTAGACATGCTTAATATTTTAAGGAAATATTAAGAGAATTTTCCGGGTCGTTACAATCCCCCATACCTCGTGAAAGTTCGTCCTCGAACTTAGAACAACTCCGGGTACTTGCGCCTCATCTCGTCCTCACGTTCCCAGGTAGCTTCCTCGAACCGTTGACTTTGCCATAGGACCTTGACTAAGGGTACCTCCTTACTCCTCAGCTTCTTAACCTCCCTATCCAAAATCTGGATGGGTCTGCTCTCATAACTTAGGTCCTCTTGCACTTGTACTGTCTGCGGCTCGATCACTTGGTCCATATTTGGGATACACTTTTTAAGCAGGGACACATGGAATACATTATGGATAGCTGACATCTCTGGAGGCAGCTCTAACTCATATGCCACTTTACCGACTCTTTTTCGAATCCGGTATGACCCCACATAGCGCGGACTTAGTTTTCCTTTCCTCCCAAATCTTGTCACCCCCTTCATAGGAGCCACTTTCAGAAACACCCAATCTCCAACATTAAACTCCAGTGGTCTACGCCGGACATCGGCATAACTCTTCTGCCGGCTCTGAGCACTTTCTATCCGTTGCCGAATATTTTGTATAGCTCAGGTGGTGCTGTCTATGACATCCGTTGTGAGCCCCATTTCCTTCTTTTCACCACCCTCATACCAACAGATCGGAGACCTACATCTCCTCCCATACAACGCTTCATAAGGTGCCATTCCAATAGTAGCTTGTTAGCCATTGTTGTACACGAATTCCGCTAAGCATAGATATCGACACCAGCTTCCTTTGAAATCCAGGGCACAAGCTCTCAACATATCTTCTAGTATTTGATTCACCCGTTCAGTTTGCCCGTCAGTCTGAGGGTGAAAGGCGGTGCTAAATCGCAATTTTGTGCCGAGAGACTTCTGAACACACTCCCAAAAAAATGCGAAGTAAAGCGACCATCCCTATCGGAGATGATGGTCTTGGGAACTCCATGAAGTCTGATTATCTCCTTAGCATATAATTGAGCTAGTATCATTAATAGCTCTTCGCTGCAGTTATTATAATTATGGGTAAACCTAGTAATAGTAGGCCTCCGAGATATTAGTTCACAGCATGAGCTATGAATTATCTTAGTTTGGTTATTATATGGTAGATGAGATCATATTTATTATATTACCATAAAGTACTTAAGGTAATTATATATGAGATAATAGTGAAACCTACGTTGATAATTCTAATATTTATAATTAGTATGAAAATACAGTGGACCCATAATCTATAATAAGTGTTAATATAATTAAGGCACTACCTTATACGTATCATCTTCGGTTATGCCGTATGACTTATACCATTCATTATATTAGTATTAGTATAATGGAATTAATACTATACGCTAACATAGGTGAGAGTGTTATGATCTTATGTATGTAGGTTATCAAATAATTCCCTACATGAGACTATACTATAGGTTATACATAATATCATAAATTATAGTTAGTTATCATATAAATTATAGGTATAATACCTATAATTTGCTTATGGAATAATATGTATAGGTGATAACTTATAGGTTGAGATAATACATGTCAATCTGTATGTAGGCTCCTATTAAAACCTATATGATAGGTGAATTATGACAATACTTATATAATAATCTTATATTAGTACCTGCTCTCACATTATTATCATTTGCTTATATAATTTGATACCCTTGTGTGATATGATAGGTCCCTCATTGGTAATATCGGGTTCATGAACATAAGGTTGAAACACACTCTCGACAACTTGTATTAGGACTAACTTGGACCTTATTGATTCACAAAACTAACCGAACTCAATGAAATAGATGGGCTGCCATCATGCCTATAACAAAGAACATCATGGCAGTCACTGCCACTCCTTCGTTCATCTCTCCTTGGCCCGCCACAGGGTCTTCCACTGTCTCCATCGGATCCTCTTCCTCCATCTCGGGGACCTCCTCAGCCACTTCAGGGTCTTCCCCAAACATCCCGGGTCTTCCTCAAACAGCTCGAGCATCTCGGGGTCTTCTTCAAACATCTCGAGATCGTCCTCGCTCATCGGGTCTTCCTCAAACATCTCGAGCATCTCGGGGTCCTCCTCGAATGGCTCGGGATCCTCCTCGTACATCTCGGGATCCTCCTCTAGCGGCTCAGGATCCTCCTCGTACATCTCGGGCTCCTCCTCCGAGTCCCCCAGATCTTCCGGAAACTCATGGCGGAGAAGCTGCCTACAAAATTCCGTATATGAGATACGGCATCCGTGCTGCCCCCAGATCTGATGAGCAGCCTCTCTCGCCCGATTGGGCAAGGAACGAAGCAGAGCTCCGATCCTATGATCATCCATGACTGGAAACCCTTCCCGCTCCAGTTTCCAGAATAGCCGATCCAAAAACCCTATGTTGCCTTGAATTCCAAGGGTCGAACTGTAACCAACTTCCTCTATCCGCTCCATCAACTCGCGGCACCTCTCAGTGAAATTCTCATGCAACATCTGGAATTGAAAAAAATGACATAGTTAGTACCAAACCGACTCAGCCAGTACAACACCATTTTTTTCAACTCGCAAATATATACTGAGAAAGACACACGCAACTCGCTTTCTCCTACCCCTATGATTCTAATTATTTAATTCATAGAAGAAGATAAAACATCGCTCATCGTTACATATATTAAGGTACTTTTCATCATAACTATCGTTCCTACTAGCATATCTTAAAATCATAAAACATCTTAATACTATCAGATATGTAAAAAGGTACCTACTTGGAAGCGGCAGGAAGAGGGCTTGATGTGTGTGTAGTGAGATGGTAACTGCTCTGATACCAACCTGTAACGCCCGCTTTTTTTTTTTCATTAAGCGACGTTACGTTAACATACTTAGGGCATGTAGACATCCTAATGCAGCGGAAACCTTTAACATACACCTACATGCACTTACTACCATTCCTAACATCATAACATGGGAACTTAGCATATTAACTTTATACTTAGCATCATATCATGTCATACTTAGCATCATGTCATACTTAGCATCATGTCATAGAGTCACATTCAAGCACATACTAGTAAAGGTAAAGTTCTATCATAAGACGAGCAAACATATTGTTTCTTGGCCAAGTCACTATCACACACATGCTGTAATGCCCTCCTGCTGCTTCCTTACTGTCCCCTTGCGTGATCTGCGGTATAAGGAAATAAGACTATAAGCACACAGACTTAGTAAGACTCTTTCCTACTCACTAAAACCATCCATCACTTAATCATGAGCATACGAAACATTAACATACTTAGTGCTTTACTTAGAACATAAGTCTTATCATCAATTAGCATACATTCGACATGTCATGGAGATAGCTTAATCACATTCGTAGCATGGCATAAACATAACCATAAAAACATTCATGGCATGGCATAATACTTGGCATAGACATAAACATCGTAAACATTCATTGCATGGCATAATACTTGGCATAGACATAACATAATAAACATAACCTCACAAACATTCTTAGCATGAACCTAAATAAAATCATGGCGTCCTAACTTAGCACAAACCTAATTAAATCATGGCTTCAAAAATTAGCATGGGCATAAATAAAATCATGGCATCCTAACTTAGCATAACATTTTTAAATCATGGCATCATAAATTAGTATGGACATAAATAAAATCATGACATCCTAACTTTGCGTAAACATAATTAAATCATGGCATCCTAAACTAGCATGAACATAAATAAAATCATGGCATTCTAACTTAGCATAAACATAATTAAATCATGGCATCCTAAACTAGCATGAACATAAATAAAATCATGGCATCCTAACTTAGCATAAACATAATTAAATCATGACATCCTAAACTAGCATAAAATCACGGCATTCTAACTTAGCATAAACATAATTAAATCATGGCATAAACATACCTTCATAAACTTACTTTGCATAATATTCTTATCATAAATATAATGCATAACATGGATGGATGCATGTGGCAATTGCATATATATATAAGGATGCTTAATCTTTAAAAAACATGCTTTTAAATACTTTAACATAATCATAACATTCATTGGGCCCTGGCTTGTACTACATTCATTCATCATATGCGCGCATCCCTAAGTAAATACGAGGTAGCTAATCTCGACCTACTAGGGTAAGGACAGCTTCATCGGTAGTCCCGAACCGTAAGGACAGCTTCATCGGTAGTCCCGAACCGTGGACAGCTTCATCGGTAGTCCAGAACCGTGGACCTTACTTAGGTCCGGTACAAGCCCATAAAATAAAATAAAATGCTTTCACATGCTTCTTCATTCATAATCATTCATAGCATATTCATTCATTCATCATACTTAACATCATCGTTATGCCTTGAAGGCATGAACTTTAACTTCATTCATCATTTTCATTCTTAAACATGGCATATGTACACATCATTCATAAAGCATGGCATACATACAATTTATTCATAAACATAGCATACCTACATATCATTCATAAGACATGGTATACATACATATTATTCATAAAACATGGCATACATACATATCATTCGTAGATCATGGCACATGTCTTAAACATTTATGACCTAATCATATAATTCATGACATATAAACTAATGGTTTGGTTAACATAAAAATTCTTCCATCTTACTTAAACATACCTCTTAGTAACCCATACCCAAGCATCTTGGTAGGTTTAACCCAACCCTAGCCCTAGGTTATGTCCTTGGCCGAAAGTCCCCAAGGAACCCTAGGTCCATGAACCTTCACATAACTTCCCAAACAACATCTCATACACATATACTAGGCCATAGGAACCCTTTGATTCCATACTTAAGGCCAACCCTAATCCTTTAGCTCTAATCTTACTCTTGGCCGAAACTTCAAGGGCATGGGCGTATGGAAAAATTTCCATTAAATACCCCAAATCAATTGTTAAATACCAACCATACCTTACCATAGGGCCATTGGGGCCCTTACTTGAAATAAGTCCTAACTTTCCACCCTAGTAGGGTACTTGGCCAAAACCTATAGGGTCTCTAGGCCATGTGAAGCATTCACATAAACTCCCTCCCTCTCCCTTATATCATGTTAATACATAAAACACATACTTGAGTTTTAGACCCAACCCTACCCATGGGGTCTTGTTGTTGGCCGAAACTATAGGGTACCCCAAAAATTCTCAAAAATTATATTTAATCACTAAACATCATAAGAGTACATTAAACAACATTATCAAGATTTTTAGCATCAACATGGACCCTAAAACCTAGTGGCCGAATCCCATAGGGTCTCTAGGGTGCTTAGTTTTGTTTCTTTCAACATCAAGTCCCAAAACCAACCAATAAATCATGCTAAAACATAAGGAACTATTATACCACAGGTGAGGGAGTCTTACCTTGGGTTTCTTGATTTTTTTCACCTTGATTATAGAGAATCAAAAGAACTCCTTGGACCTTAAGTCACCTCTAGCCCTTGAAACCTTGGGAAGCCTTTAGATCTTGGAGATGAGACCCTCTTGTGAAGCTTTTCCAAGGGAAAACCCCCTTAGGGTGTTCGGCTAGGATGAGGGAAGGAGGAGGAAGAAAATGCAAAGTGATGGAAGGAAGAGGTAACTCCCAAACCCCCCTCTTTATAACCCATTAAGGAGGTAAATGAAGAGTCTCTCCATGACCCTTCATCTTCTTCTAAGCCTTAACCAATATCCACTTTATTCTCTCATAACATTCCCTTGCTAGGTGAGTTGGTTAGAGCATACATGGTTGTAAAAGAGGTCCAAGGTTCAATCCTTGGTAGATGCACAATTTTTTCCCACTTATTTTCTTTTATTTTCCTAGTATTTTTGAAAATCCCTTAAAAATTCCCCCATAATTATGTTAATATTTCTCATTAAAATCCCTTTTATTTATATAAATTTTCACCTAAAATGCACCAATAATTATGGTACTAAAAAGCCCATATAAGGCCCATTAGTGCCCTTTTTCCCAATTTAAATGAGAAAATATGGATTTTCTAGCCAAAGTTCGCATTAATATTTCTAGGTTCCTCAGAAAATTATCTAGACATGCTTAATATTTTAAGGAAATATTAAGAGAATTTTTCGGGTCATTACAACTGGGGCGCCCGGGACGCTGGGGGCGCTCCGCCCAGTATGCTTCCGAAGTGTACTTTTGCTGAACTCATGTTTGGCTTTACTTAGGGCGCCCGGGTCCTTCCGGGCACCCAACCCAACTACTGCCTCACTCCTTTGAGGCTTTCTGAGCTGCAGACACTCGTTCCTTTGGTCCTGCATCCAGGGTTAGTACCAAACAAGATAAAGCAACAATGTTAGTGATTCTTACAGCTGTAGCTGTCTTGGTTCTGACTTTGGGTCTCCAAAATAGAGCCCTAGGTTGAATCGAAGCCTACTGTTCCCTCGACGGGGAGCGCGTCCTCACCTACTCCTCTCAGGAGAATTTACCTGTTGCCAACCGGCTCCTCCGGTTGGACTTTTGCCCAGCAGTCCTTCACCAGGTCTTCAGTACCAAGTAATCCTTCACCTGGTGCCCAGCAGTCCTTCGCCAGGTCTTCGTGTCCTAGCATTCCTTCGCCAGGTGCCTAGCAGTCATTCGCTAGGGCTTTATATGTAACACCCCAAAATTTTCCCATATGAAATATTATAAATTCATGAAACATTATTATTATTATGAAATATTATGAATTCATGAAACATTATCATTATTATGAAATTTCATGATGGGCTTGGCTTAATGGGCTTTGATATGGATTAGTGCAAAATGTGATAAAAAGAAGAGGTAGAAAGGAGGAAGCAAGGATTGAACCTTGAACCTCCTAGTTGCACTAATCATGTCATAACCAACACACCAAGCCATGTTTCATGTTGAGAGAATAAGAAACATGCTTGTTAAAGCTAGGGTAGTGAAGAGACATGTCTCTTCATGAGAAAAGTATAAATAAGTGAAGGGAAGTTGGAATAACTTCCTCTCTTCTTCTTCCTCACTCTTCCCTCTTCAAAACCGAAAACTCTCCCCTCCCCTTCTCAAATTTTCGAAACTCCAACACTAGGTTTCCTCCATAAGAAAAAAAAAACTCCCAAGAGGGCCCTATAGAGAGACTACCTTCTACTAAAGCAAGGTTAAGGAAAAGAAGCGCAAGAAGGGCTCTCCTCTCCTCCTCTTCAAGGACTTCTTGGGGGAGATTCAAGCAAGAGGATGTAAGTAATCCCCTCACCTGCATTACAATAGTTTCGAGTGTTTAAAAAGGGTTTAAACATAGGATGAAGCTCTTGATGTTTTCGGCCAAGAAGGTTTTTAGGGCTTGCGAGGGTTTAAACTACTCCTATACTTGCATATGTTTTTCCTCATGATGTGTGAATAAATATATGATGATAATATGATATTTTCCTTGTCCTTAAGCCCCCAAAAACCCGGAGTAGGCTTGCTGGAATTTTCGGCCAAGGACCTCTTTTAGGGCTTAGAGAGTTTAAACTCCTAGTATGCTTGATAATGACCCTCCCTATGATATATAAGATGATATGTGATGAAAATATGGTTTATTCATGATTTTAACATGCTTGGAAACTAAGGTATGTATGCTGGAATTTTCTGTAAAGAATGATAAGTAGGACTTAAGAAGGGGTAACAACCCCAACATGCCTTCTAATGTCTCCTCTATGATGCCTACCTTAATGTATGATGTTAGTGTAATGTTTTTCATGGTTTATCATGCTCTAAACTTAGAGTTTATATGCTGAAATTTTTTGATTAAATAAGAATTTGGGCTAAGGGGGAAGCTACAACCCCAATTAGGCACGCCAAGGATGCCCATGATATGCTATGAGTAGTATAGGTGATAACATGTCTTCTCCCATGCTTTTTCATGCTCTAAGAATCATGATGTACATGTCTATGTTTAAGCTCTTTAAGCACCCTTATATTATGCATGGCTTATGTATGATGAAATGCCTAAGAGATGCTTCCCTGTAAGTCGGGACTAAGAACACTCTTCATGATAAGATAAGAGGCATGCCATGCTCATGATATGACAATGATGTGATAGGTTATGATGATATACTTATGATATGATAAGAATGTGCTATGCAACCCCTAGGTCGACGGACTATGAACGGACCTAGTAAGAAACAAGAATGTGCTATGCTTATGATATGATAAAAATCCATGTATGCTATTTTACTTTGTATGGCTTGTACCGGACCCTAGCAAGGTCCACGGGTGGGCTCCGGATGCAGCCCCTAGGTCGTCGGACTATGAACGGACCTAGTAAGGGGATGGGCTCCCGAGACGCCCCTAGGTCGACGGACTATGAACGGACCTAGTTTCCCTAGTCGGTTAGAGACTAGCTACCTCGGCCTATTAGGGATGCGCGCATTATGTATGTATGTATGTGGTACAAGCCGGGATCCCCCAAATGATGATGGATGTATGTTTAAGTACCTATATGTATGATTTTAAGAAAAGCATATGCATGTACTTATCCTATGCATGTTTTCAAAAGAGCATCTTGCATTCACATTTTTGTCATGACTATATGACTATTATGCTATAAAGGTGAATTATGTTAAGTTCAAGTATGCTTCTTATGATAAGTACATATGCTCCCTTATGCTATGTTAAGTTAAGTGTTTTTAATGCTATGCACTATTATGACGTGATGCTTTCTCTACTTGATGGAACGTATGATTTTGTGAGTAGGAAGGGATCTTACTAAGCTATATGCTTATAGTTTCCATGTTTCCCTTGTACTGCAGAAAAGGGTAAGGAATGGATAAACTAAAGGGAGCAGCAGGAGGGGCAAAGATGTGTGTGGTGGTGGCATGGTGGAAGAAGATCTACTCATGTTTTGTTTAGTTATGCATATGCTGAGTATTGCATGTTAAATGTTGAATCATACTTACTAAGTTGCTACTTGCTGATATTTAGACTCATATGGATATTTCATGCTCACTCTCGCTCATATGCTAAGTACTTAGTTTAGACATGCTAAAGAACTTTAGTATTATGTTATCCTTCCTCATACTTACTACTCTGTCTTAAGAAATGGCTATGTGGCATGCTTCTATTATGCAAGTAAGAATGTAAAGGTACCTAGCATGCTCTCCTCAATGTCTAAGATGTTTAAAAGGTTTCATGCTTACATGTTCAAGTACAAGATTATACATGTTTCATGTTCAAGTTTCAAGTTTCAAACGCTTCCGCTAAAACGAAAACTATGTTCGCGTAACCCCGCCCTAGTGTGAGAAGGGCGGGCGTTACATTGTATCCTGGCATTCCTTCGCTAGGTGCCTAGCAGTCCTTCGCTAGGACTTTGTATCCTGGCATTCCTTCGCCAGGTGCCTAGCAGTCCTTCGCTAGGGTTTTGTATCCTGGCATTCCTTCGCCAGGTGCCTAGCAGTCCTTCACTAGGGCTTTGTATCCTGGCATTCCTTCGCCAGGTGCCTAGCAGTCCTTCGCTAGGGCTTTGTATCCTGCACACTTAATGAGCATGTTAGATAAACATTACCTCTTAACTTTTGAACCCTTTGCCATTATCAAAACACAGGTTCGACTTGGGTGCTGTCTGCACCAACAATCTCCCCTTTTTGATTTATGGCAATCCGATTAAAAAAGTTAAGTTAATCAAGACATTTGATATAATAGTTTTAGTTCCCTCCCCTGGAAGGAATCTCCCCCTAGGTTTTTCAAAGGATCGTGGGGTTTGAAAAAATTTCTAAGTCAACATGATGAAATTTATTTTTCAGAAACTTAGAACATTTTTCAAAAGAAGTTTTTAGAAAACTTAAACCAATTTTGGTTGAGTACTTTGGAAAAAATTTTCAGTCAATAATTTAGAAAATTTTCTAAAGAATTTTCAATCTCTTTAGTACTTTAGAGGCTTTATACTTAGAAACTTTTCTATTAGAGAAGTTTAGAAATAAGTACTTAGAGAATTTTTTAACATAGCTTACGTACTTAGAAAATACTTTTGAAAACTGCTTGGGTCAAGTACTTAGAATCAATTTTGAAAACTATTTTGATCAAGTACTTTTGAACCAGTTTTGAGAAAACTAACTTAAGTATTTTAAAAACAGCTTTAGAAAAAATTTAGCTTAAGTACTTTGAAAGTAGTTTTTTAACAGACTTAGCTTAAATATTGAAAACCGCTTTGAAAAAACTTAGCTTAAGTATTGAAAACAGTTTTGAAAAAACTTAGCTTAAGTATTTTGAAGAAAGGATAAAGTTTTGAATTTTGAAAAAAAATTTAAACATAAAGTTTTGAATTTTGAAAAAATTTAAACAAAATTTTAAAGCTTCTCTCCTTTCCTATCTCTCCCCCTTTGCCATATATCAAAAACAAGGCAATATAGCAGAAAAAAATAAACTGCATAAGTATAAAACAGAATAACGTGCTGTACTGAACCAATTCAAGATATAAACTGAACCAAAGCAATTTCAATTATCTCTGTAGGGTCCTGTCTAACCCAATTAGCTACTTACTAACTGTTATAAACAGTAGTTTTCGCTAGGGTTAGTCAAGTTAAGTGTTCTGTTCGAGTTAGATTTCTAAACTTGACACTTAACCTGATTGCTGTTTAATTTGTATTTAGTGCCCCAATTACTGCAGATGCACTGATCTACATCTTTTAAGGCAAAGACCTAAGCATCTCAACCCATTCTAGGTTATCAGTCAAAAGTACCATAAGGTGCTTGTGAGATGCTGGCTTCTAAATCTATAGGTGCATGCAGTTCTAGGGTTAGGGCCTAGGCTAAGTCCATTTGCTAAAAAGCCCTAGTTTTGAAGGGGGTAGTTTTTGAAAAAAAAACTAAGTCGAAAAATTATCAAAAAAAAAGAAAAAGCTAAAAGAATTTTTAAAAGTAAGTAAAGTTTGATTTGAAATCAGGTAAGTAATTTTAAAATTCTTTTAGAAACTGATTTTCAAATCAAGTAAAGCAGTTACAAAACCAAAAGTAGAGTTAACCTATTCTACTAAGCATAATCCTAACTGCCTTCTTAGTGAGCTGAACTCAGACTCAGGTAGGGGTTTGGTGAATATGTCAGCTAAGTTAGACTTAGAGTCTACATGCTTATGAACTATTTCACCCCTGGCTACATGATCTCTTACAAAGTGGTGTTTAACTTCTATGTGTTTAGTTCTAGAATGTTGGATTGGGTTCTTAGTTAGATTAATTGAGCTTATATTATCAATGAAGACATGAGTATGGGTGTAGTTAAGCTGAAAGTCCTTAAGAGTGTGCATTATCCATAGTAGTTGTGCTACACACTCTCCTAAAGCAACATACTCAGCTTCAGTTGTGGATAGAGCTACACAGTGTTGTTTTGTGCTGCACCAACTTACTAGACTATTTCCTAATAGTTGACAGCTTCCACTTGTTCTCTTTCTATCTAATTTACAACCAGCGTAGTCAGAATCCGAGTATCCTGACAAGTTAAAGGTTGAAGTCCTAGGATACCAAATCCCTACATTTAGGGTGCCCTTAACATATCTTAATACTCTTTTTAGGGCTGCTAAGTGCGTTTCCTTAGCATAGGTTTGGTATATAGCACACATACCTACAGCAAAAAGGATATCAGGTCTGCTGGCTGTAAGGTATAGTAGACTTCCAATCATACTTCTATAGAGTTTGAGGTCTACTGGTTTACCATCAGGGTCACTATCTATTTTTATGTTGGTGGCCATGGGGGTACTTATGCTTTTAGAGTTATCCATTTTAAATTTCTTTATTAGTTCTTTAGCATATTTGGATTGATGGACATAGTTTCCATTCCTAGTTTGTTTAATCTGTAATCCTAGGAAAAAGTTGAGCTCACCAACTAAGCTCATTTCAAATTCATTTTCCATTATTTTAACGAATTCTTTTAAAAAAATTTGAGTTGGTGGACCCAAAGATTATGTCGTCGATGTAGATTTGGGCAATAAAGATTTCTTTTCCTAGGGTTTTAATAAATAAGGTTGAATCGATTTGTCCTTGTTTAAATTCTTTAGAAATTAGGTAAGTTGATAAGCGTTCATACCAGACCCTAGGTGCTTGTTTTAGTCCATAAAGTGCTTTAGTGAGTTTGTAAACATGGTTAGATCTTTCTAAGTCCTCAAACCTAGGTGGCTGTCCTACATAAACCTCTTCCTTAATGAATCCATTTAGAAAAGCTGACTTTACATCCATTTGGTATAATTTAAATCCTTTATGGGATGCAAAGGCTAATAACATCCTAATGGACTCAAGTCTAGCTACCGGGGCATAGGTTTCGTCATAATCTAACCCTTCTACTTGGCTGAATCCTTTCACTACTAAGCGGGCTTTATTTCTGACTTTCTCTCCTTGATTATTTAACTTATTCCTAAAAACCCACTTAGTGTCAATGACGGATTTGCCGTCAGGTTTAGGTACTAGTTCCCAGACTTGGTTTCTCTCAAATTTGGCTAACTCTTCTTGCATAGCTATGATTCAATCAGGATCAGGTAGAGCTTCCTCTATAGTCTTAGGTTCAATTTTTGAAATCATTGCTATCTGACTAAGATTTCTATAGGAAGACCTAGTTCTGACTCCTAGAGTTGGATCACCCACAATTTGATCGGTTGGGTGACTGAGTCTGGGTTTCTTGGTTTTTCTAGAACTTGGTTCTGTTGGATCGGGTTGGTCCGGCTAGAGGGGGGTGAATAGACGGAAACGAAATATGAAATGGAAGGCACTCGTCTTTAAAAAAAACTTGGTCGCAACTAAGAACGTTGCTTCCAAGGCAGTGGACGCTCAATTAAAATCTCCTTGTGGCGGAGAAGCCTTACAATAAAACCACGCTAGACTATAGAGAGGATTACAAGAGAATTGAATTGAATTACATGAATCTAAATCTCTAAGCCTATTTATAGGTTGAGTGATATGATCTTGATCGTTGATACAAGATTCAGTTGTATCTTGATCGTAGATCTAAGATTATATCAATCAAATTTTGAACTCTAATTAAAAGAGATAAATTTTTATCTCTTTTAATCGGCTCTTGCGCTTCACCAACGTTTCGATTGTTTCTGAAGATGAGGCTTGACTTTTGAACGTTGCTTCCACGTGTGAAGCTTTAACAAGCTTTAATTAAAAGCTTTAAAAAGCTTTAATAAAAGCTGTAATCGGCTTTTAATTAAAAGCTTTAATAAAAGCTTTAATCGGCTATTATAGTTTTTAATTAAAAGCTTTAATAAAAGCTATAATCGGCTTTTAATTAAAAGCTTTAATAAAAGCTTTAATTAAATGCTTCAATATAAAAGACGTTCGTAAGTAGATCTTCTAGGTGATTTCTGACCAACTGGAATTAGGCTCACCCGAACCCGACTCCAGCCTTTCGCCCCTCGAGCATCCTTCCTCCCGGCTTCTCGTCCCTCGGACACCGCGCACATCCTTCTCGCTCCACCGGTGTACTCTTCCGCAGCTTCTGCGTCCCTCGGATTGCACTGAGCCCGTCGGCTCACTTCCCCGCGCAATCCTTCTCGTCCACTGCGTCTTACGCTTGACTTCCTCCGTACCTAAGTTCCTGCACACTTAGTAGAGGGATTAAAACCAACCAGGACCTAACTTAAATCGGTTGATCACATCAAAATCAACCAGGGGTACTTACAATCTCCCCCTTTTTGATGTGCATCAATCCGAGTTAAGTTAGGGTAAACAAAAAAACATGCATAATAATATTTTTACAAATAAAAAACATGCATAATAATTTTTTTTTAAATTAAAAAAAACTAAAATTTTTAGTATATTAAAATTCTACCCCTTAACTTAATACTATTCCTCCCCCTTTGATCACATCAAAAAATTAGGAAATATAAGTAGGGAAGAAAAATTTTTTTGAGTGCGATAAAAAATATTCTAAGTGAAAAAAATCGCGTTGCCATAGATTTTTCAGATTTTAAAATGACATATATTTTTTTCAAAGTTAATTCCATTTTTCTAAAAAAATGACTTAAATAAAATCTAAATTTTTTTATTGATAAAATCCACAGCTGATGAGGAGTTCTAAAAAAATTTTAATTTCAAATTTTGACCAAAATATTGAAAAATATTAACATAACTTTTGTAAAAGAATTCTGCACAAATAAAAACTTATTAGTTTAAAATAAATTTTGGAACCCAAAATAAATTCCTGTCGACAGGATTAATTAAAAACTTAGGCGGAATATAGCTTTTGGGTACTTTTTTAAATTGACCCTTATGATTTTTAAAATACCAATTTAAATTATCAGGAAAGCTAGTTTTCTTTTGGCATAAATATGCAATATCAAGTTCTAATTTTTGCACTAAGTTTTTCAAATTATCATTTTCATTTTTCAAAATATCAGAAGAGGATGTAAGTGTTAATTCGTTTTTCAATTTTAAATTTTCTTTTTCTAATCTACAATTAGATTTGAGGAAGGCTTTAACTCCTGCATATAATTGATCATGAGGAAGAAAACAAACCTCACTTACCGGGTCGCTTTCGAAAAGCGAGGTTCCTCTTTCGTCATCGGTTTCTTCTGACGTCTCTCCCCCTTCATCAGTGCTCCCTTCTTGATAATTTGCCATCAGCGCAAGTCCCGCGTATTCTTGACCTTCCGATTCTTCTGATGAGGACTCATCCCAGGTGGCCTTCAGTGTCTTTTTCTTCTTTGACTGGTTTTTGAGTTTAGGACACTGGTCCTTCAGGTGTCCCTCCTCTTTACAGTTGTAGCATCTGATTATTCGCTTCTTTGGGGACCGTCTTCTTTTCTGCATTCTTGAAAATTTGTTAGCTTTAAAAAAACTTTTAAAAGAACTTACCATTTTTGTTGTTTCGTCGTCAGTCGAGGATTCCTCGTCGAGTTGGATCTTCCTTGTGTTCAGTGCGACGATGCCTGCTTTCTTATTCTTTTCTACAAAACGAGATTTGTGAAGTTCCAAAGTAGAAAATAATTGCTCTAATGTACTTACCGTTAAATCTTTTGAAATGAAATATGCATCGATTACCGAGGTCCATTCCGGGGTTCTCGGAAATGCGTTTAAAATGTACCTTTAAGCATCGCGACTTGTTACCTTTTCTCCGAGGTTCTCAAGGTCGGTGATTAGTTCTTTTACCTTAGCATGTAGATGTGCAACTGATTCTCCATCCTCCATATGAAGGTTTGTCAGTTGGCTTCGAAGAAGGTCTCGTCGCGCCAATTTTGCATCTGAGGTACCTTCATGTAATTCCAGGAATTTCTCCCAGAGCTCTTTTGCCGAGTTGTAATTTCCGATGCGGTTGACTTCTTGTGCGGGAAGAACGACTAGTAGATGAAATTCCGCTTTGCCGTTTGCTACAAAGTCTGCTTGCTCCTTCTTAGTCCACGACTCTATTTCTTTATCCTTGTCGTTGTTGTCTTTTGGAACTAAAAAACCATTTTTCATAATTAATAGCAGTTCAATATCTGTTTTAAAAAATACCTGCATTCGGCGCTTCCACATCGCGAACTCCCCCTCAAACTTCGGCGGGTAGATTACGGCTCCAACCATTTTCTTGAAATTGCTGCAGTCGACGGTTAGTCCTTCTGCTGCGACCTTGGCTCTGATACCACTTGTTGGATCGGGTTGGTCCGGCTAGAGGGGGGTGAATAGACGGAAACGAAATATGAAATGGAAGGCACTCGTCTTTAAAAAAAAACTTGGTCGCAACTAAGAACGTTGCTTCCAAGGCAGTGGACGCTCAATTAAAATCTCCT
This sequence comes from Boesenbergia rotunda, assembly GCA_024364735.1. NCBI lineage: Eukaryota > Viridiplantae > Streptophyta > Magnoliopsida > Zingiberales > Zingiberaceae > Boesenbergia > Boesenbergia rotunda. The sequence continues at coordinate 120,001 of JAGFNQ010003285.1, forward strand.
TGTGGCGGAGAAGCCTTACAATAAAAGCACGCTAGACTATAGAGAGAATTACAAGAGAATTGAATTGAATTACATGAATCTAAATCTCTAAGCCTATTTATAGGTTGAGTGATATGATCTTGATCGTTGATACAAGATTCAGTTGTATCTTGATCGTAGATCTAAGATTATCTCAATCAAATTTTAAACTCTAATTAAAAGAGATAAATTTTTATATCTTTTAATCGGCTCTTGCACTTCACCAACGTTTCGATTGTTTCTGAAGATGAGGCTTGACTTTTGAACGTTGCTTCCACGTGTGAAGCTTTAACAAGCTTTAATTAAAAGCTTTAAAAAGCTTTAATAAAAGCTGTAATCGGCATTTAATTAAAAGCTTTAATAAAAGCTATAATCGGCTTTTAATTAAAAGCTTTAATAAAAGCTTTAATTAAAAGCTTTAATATAAAAGACGTTCGTAAGTAGATCTTCTAGGTGATTTCTGACCAATTGGAATTAGGCTCACCCGAACCCGACTCCAGCCTTTCGCCCCTCGAGCGTCCTTCCTCCCGGCTTCTCGGTCCCTCGGACACCGCGCACGTCCTTCTCGCTCCACCGGTGTACTCTTCCGCAGCTTCCGCGTCCCTCGGATTGCACTGAGCTCGTCGGCTCACTTCCCCGCGCAATCCTTCTCGTCCACTGCGTCTTACGCTTGACTTCCTCCGTACCTAAGTTCCTGCACACTTAGCAGAGGGATTAAAACCATCCAGGACCTAACTTAAATCGGTTGATCACATCAAAATCAACTAGGGGTACTTACAGGTTCAGCCTCAGGTCCGGCTGGTCAGTTTGGTTCACTATTTGATTCAACTATTTGAGTTGGTTCAATTATTGGTTCAATAGTTGGTTCAATTGACTCATTAGTAGGTTCAATAGTTTGTTCGTTTATGGGTTCAATTAAAGATTCAACAGCTTGTTATTATCTTCTTGATCAGTATTTGATGAAGTTAGATTTGAGTTATCAGATTTTGACTTAATTTCTTCATCAAATATTAGATTGGTTATTTCTTCAATTTTCTTAGTTTGTTTGTTGTAAACCCTATAGGCTCTACTTGTTGTTGAGTATCCTAAGAAGATGCCTGGGGTTGACATAGATTGGAAGTTACCTAGATAGTCCTTGGTGTTTAGGATATGGACTTTGCACCCAAAGACCCTTAGGTAGTGTAGGTTTGGAAGTCTATGGTAGTATAATTCATAGGGTGTTTTATTGTGTCGTTTGTTAATTAGTACCCTATTTTGGATGTATCAAGCCGTACTAATTGCTTCTGCCCAATATTGGTTAGCTAAGTTGAATTCATTGAGCATAGCCCTAGCGGCTTCCTGTAGGGTTCTATTTTTTCTTTCGACTATCCCATTTTACTGGGGGGTTTTAGGACATGAAAATTCGTGTATATACCCATTTTCCTTACAAAATTCCTCAAATCGTTGATTTTCAAACTCTCCCCCATGGTCACTCCTAAGTCTTTTGATTTTAGTATCGTTTTGATTTTCAATTAACTTACAAAAGTCATTGAACAGGTTCAGGGTTTCATCTTTGGTTTTTAGAAACCTAACCCAAGTAAACCTAGAGTAATCATCAACTATTACTAAGTAGTATCGATTTCCGCTTAGTGACTTGGCTCCATGTGAATCAAATAGGTCAAGGTACAGGAGCTTAAGTGTGGTTTGAGTTAGATCAGATTTAATTAGTTTGTGATTAGACCTGGTTTGTTTACCTTGATTACATGATTCACATATTATATTTTCATGGTTCTTAATTTTAGGAATACCTTTAATTAGGCCAACTTGGGTGATTTTTGAAATAATTCTCAGGTTAGTCTGACCTAATCTCCTATGCCAGAGGTTTGATTGTTCTAACTGAGTTAACATGCATTTCGGTACTAGAGGTAGGTTTATAGTGTAAACATTATTTTTCCTAGTGCCCTTAAGCATGATTTCTGAGTCTTGCAGGTTTCTAATCAGGCAGTTAGAATTGTTAAAAGTAACTATATATCCAGAATCACATAATTGACTTATACTAAGCAAGTTAAATTTAAAATTTTCAACCAAAAGAACTTTCTTAATAACAAAGTCAGATTTAAGTTCCATATTACCTGACCCAATCACTTTGAGTGTAGCATTGTTGCCAAATGCTACTGAGCCTAGGTTTTTGAGCTTGAGTTTGGTGAATTTCAATTTATCCCCAGTCATGTGTCTGGAGCAACCGCTATCCAACATCCATTGGTCAAAATCTTTATGTTCCTACACATAAAGAGTTATGTTGATTTGGATCCAATTAGAATCAGGAATAGCTTAAATTGATTTTCATAGCCTAGTCTGTCTCACCCAAATCTAGGGTTATCAATCACGTTTGCCTTATGGGTCTTGTGAGACAGGTTTTGGTAGATAGAATTATTTTGAAAAATTATGATTTATTTTTTAAAAAATTGAATTAATTTTGAAAATAGTTGATTTTGAAAAAAGATGTTTGAATCTGCAATTAACTAAAAATATGTGTTAGATTCGAATTTGACAAAGAATAATTTGAATTTGAATTTCAAAAATCGGCTTCTAGGTCTTGGCGAGGCACTAGGCCTTCTTTGGCCGTAGCCTTATTGGATCATCAACCCTTTCCTTGACAAAGCCTTTTAATGAAATTTCATTTTCAAAACTACTTTTTGACAAAATCTGGTCTAACTAGTTTGGGTGTTGGATTGGTATCTTTGACTAGTTTCACCAGTCTAAAGAGACCAAGTAGAGTATACTTGACCTTATTAGAATTGGCTTCCCCAACGTGCTATCATCTCACCGCCACCCAATACTATGTTGTTCAAATTTCAGTTAAGTTGGTTCAGTCCTTAACTAACCATTCCTAAGTCTAAGCATGGTAAATTGCAGAAATTAAATAAACAAGCAATCATGCAATTTTCAAGCAAGAAAGGAATTTTATTTAATTATACAAATTGTTTTTAGTTTGGCTCCCCCTGGACTAAAGCCGCAGTAATGATTCGGCAAGATGTGGATCTTGTCCTTGGGGATCCAATACTGATTTGATCCAGTTTGTTTGTTCAGGCACAGTTTGGGTACCCATGCCTGAACTTTAGGTCTGGACTGGTTCAATACAGCATAGTAGGATCTTTGTCTAGATTTGGTTCGGTAGCCTAACCCGGATCGATTTAGAACCGACTTCTGTTTTCCAAGAATCATGTCAAGACCCTTGGAACTAGAAGTGAATCGTTCTAAGGCAGCTCTAAGATCCTTAACTTGAGTTTTCAAGAAAGAGTTCTCTGATTCAAGTTTTTCAACTTGAGCAGAGGTTCCTTCTTGAACCTTCTCAGTTAAGGGTTCAGAGTCTGCCCCCTCTTTCAGGAGTTTTACTTCCTGTCTGAGTGACTCGACACGGATTTTGGCTTTCGCCAAGTCTCGAGAAAGATAAGAAATTAATTCACATAATTGTAATCTAGAAAACCCACTTACAGTGATTTCACCATTTTCTGAAAACGTGAGTTTTCCGTCGTCCTGCTTTGATTCTGACTCGGTCTCGAATTCTTCGGAGGCAGTCAGGGCTAGCAAGTTTGACTGGGGTGTCTCTTCTTCTTCTTCTGAGGAAGATTCGTCCCATGTTGCTTAGAGTGCTTTCTTCCTTCTTGTCTTCTTGGTCTCCTTTAGATTCGAACACTCAGTCATGTAGTGACCCTTCTTCTTGCACTCGTAACAGGTCACGTTTGGTTTGTTCTTATCATTTGAGGGGTCAGCTGGTTCATCCTTTCTTCGGCTGGCTTTCCTTCTGTTGGTCTGGTTTTTTAGCTCTTTGTAATAGTCTCAGGCTAGCCGAACCAACTTAGGCCGATTTCCCTCGCTGTCTTCTGAGTCTGAATCTGAATCAGACTCGGGTGCAGGTTGAGGCTTCTTCTTGATTGTCTTTCCAGCTTTACCTGCAACAAAGGCAATGCCTTTCTCGGCCAGATTGCAGTTAGTCTGCTCATGTAATTCAAGTTCAGAAAAAAGTTCATCTAACTTGATTTTGGAAAGATCCCTAGAAACTTTGTAAACATTACCATAGATGCCCACAAGGTGTTTCTTGAGAAAGCGTTAAGGGCATACCTTATTAGGTCACGGTTTTCTACCTTGTGACCAATGGTGTGTAGACCGTTCATTAGCTCCTGAATTCTGGTGTGGAGCTGAGCTGCTGATTCACCGTCGTTCATCTTGATGGTGTACAGCTTGTTCAGCAGAAGGTCCCTCTTGCTGATTCGGGTGTCGGAGGTTCCTTCGTGTAGTTCGATCAGGTTACCCCAGTGTTCTTTGGCGCTGTTGAATGGACCCACCCGGTTCAGCTCCTCTTTGGTTAGGCCGCATTGGAGTGTTTGTGTCGCTTTGCCATCGTCTTCTATTTCCTTTTTGAGTGCAGTGTCCCATTCAGTGTAAGACTGTTGTGTTAGTATTGTGAGAGAAGTGTCCTAAGGCAATCGCCTTATGATTGTAATCATTTATTTTAATAAATGAATATTCACTATTTGAGTATACATGTTTGTGTATTTGATTGAGATCTTAAACTCATTTACTGAATGTCCGCAATACAATTCATAGCATGAGAGAATTTGTGATGAATTCACAACTAGTGATTATTTCTACATGTGCAATTGTGAAGTATTGAAATTGTCCCTAGTCGATGAATTGATAAATACGGACACTATCAATTCTGTTGAGAGTAGCATGGATTATTCTCTAATTAGCTGATTCTCACTGGCTGGAGACATTGGGATGTTCGGAGATAAACATGAATGCTAGTTAAGGGAACTAGTTCATTGGAGTGACTGGCTGTAAAACTTCATATGGTAATCTACATATAGATATGCCAATGAAGTTCTTACTGCAGCTTAACTGCGATGTTCCTTTGACTTGCGGTGTTCAAGTCATCTTGGTCATGGAGACTTATACTTTGACATCTTAAGCAAGCATCTCTAAGGAGGTGTGGACCCAAGATGGTTGGGTATAAGCCGAAGTGCCCGAAGATGTTTGAACAGCCTACAAAGGATTCACCACTCCTTGCGAGGAGATGTATACCCAAGGTCTATCGTCGGATTGTTACTCGAAGCCTCTGGCCAGAGCATCACATGTTCAGAGTATGAATCTCTCAAAAACATGAGAGTAATTAGAATCAGTTGGACGAGAAAGACACTACTTGGGCTAGGTGTGACGTAGTCAGCCTAGTGGGGACTGACACACATAGACCGTGTCCTGAACCAAGTGGGTATAAGATGGTGAAGGGAATGTGGCACGACTCATTATAGCTGCTGAAGGGTTTCAGAATTATTTCTGAGGTCAACCGTTGATCTTTCGATTAATTGGGGGTCATGATGTACTACTAGGTGCCACTCATGATCGTTCTATAATTGGTTGATTATAGACGGCCAAAATAAATTGAAAGCCTATTTAGTCACACGCACTACGAGTAATCTGAGGGATTTAAAACGAGTTGAAAATTAGATTTTCCGATCAAGAGAGATAAGTCGAATCTGAATTTTTCAGAGAAGCATCGGAAGCATAAAATGGTTAAGACTTTTGAAGACTTATTGGACGAATTAAATGAGTTTAATTCATATGGTCTTGGCTTGGGTTTGGCCGACCAAAGAGGGTCCCCACCCTCTTTGTTTGGCCGGCCACATCAAAAGGGGAGAACGAAATTGTTTGGTTCAATTTATAAAATAAATCAAGTGTGGTTTGTTTTATAAAATTATGGATGATATAAATTTTATAATAAACCAAGGTTTGGTCTATTTTTCATGGAAATTAAAATGAACCATGGATTGGTTCATTTTATTTTATAAAATAAATAATGGATTGATTTACCATGATAAAGAAATTTATATAAAGAAATTTATTTTTCATGGAAATTAAAATGAACCATGGATTGGTTTATTTTATTTTATAAAATCAATAATGGATTGATTTACCATGATAAAGAAATTTATATAAAGAAATTTCTTTCCATAAGAAAAAAAAGAGGAGACATGGTTGCTTTTATCATAAATTAAATTATGATAAAAACTTGGCATGATGGAATAAATCATAGAAAAATTTATATGATAAATTTCTTATAAAAATTTATTCCATAAAAGGGAGACTTGGCGATTGAGAGACTACTATATAAAGGAACCAAGGCAAGGCTTGGAAATCAATCTAAGAGATCAAGGAATAAGCCCTCTCTCTCTCCCTCTCTCTCTCTCCCTCCTCTAGTGCCGCCGGCCCTAGAGGCACTCCCTTTGTTGCCGTGAGCTTCATCCACCAAGCAGCTACCGTGAGAAGAAGAAGAAGCGGGCGCGACTCCTTCCTCCCCAGAATCTTGATTCCGTTCTTCGTTTGGTGGTTAGTCTTCCCATCTCTCTCTCTTGGTATTCTTGTCGTGCCATTGGAGAATCTAGTAGTTCTTGTCGGCACGAAACTCGTGGCTTTGCGAAGTCATCCCGAAGAAAACTCGGCGTGGACGCGAATAGAGGCGGAGCTTCTAAGGGACGCATACGGTTGGATCTCGTCCCTTCTTTCGAGTTACGCGAGGTAATAAGTAAATTAGTTTACTTTCTGCAAAATTTTAAATGTATGATCATGTCTACACAATATAAGGTTGCATGCTTAGATGTGTGGTTAAATAATTTGGGAAATTATTTATGCTAAATCTTCCGCTGCACGTACTTAATTTTAAAATTACGAATCCGCATCCATGTCAACATGCACCCGGACCCAACAGTGGTATCAGAGCCGGTTAGTGTTCGACATAATCATATAATTGTTTTGCGGAAAACTTTATCATGATCTCAATTTTGAAAAATTTTCCAAGTATGGAAAATTTTCAATTATGATAAATTTTAGATTTAGGAATTTCAAAGTTTGGAAATCCTCATGAAATTTCGCAAACTTTTGAAATATCCTAGTTTCTGAAATTTTATGATAATTGTGAAAACTTCCCATTTTTGGAAACTTTCCAATTTTGGAAATTTTCTATTTTGGAAATTTTCAATTTTGGAAATATGTAAGTTTTCTTTGTACCAGAAACTTACAAATATTCTGAAAGCCTTTTATTTTTGGAAACGTTCCATTTATGGAAAGCTCGCAATTTTGGGCACAATCTTTCAAGAAAGTCTAGACAAATTATGGAAATATTAATTGACATTTAAATTCATAATTGGAAATTAAATTATTTACAAAATTCTTTATTTTGGATTGAGCCTCGGGGAGCCGTCCAATTTAAAGTTAGTTGTTATAATTAAATTTCCTAAATTGAATTTAAATTGTCAAATGTTTAATTTGGATTGAGCCTCGGGGAGCCGTTCAAATTATATTATCAATAAATTCTTATTTTGGATTGAGCCTCGGGGAGCCGTCCAAATTAAGTTATTTATTGATATTAATTTTCCATAAATAAAATATGTGATCAAATCTTAGAAATTTTTGAGGTGATTCTCAAACGATAATTTCCTTATTTGATTTATAAGGTGATGCTCTTACATATTATTGTCTCCAAAATTAATTAGAAAAATTGTTTCCTATAGAGTATATTTCCTTAAATAAGATTTTCATAAAAATAATATGTGGTTGAATTAAGGGAATCTGTCTCTTAATTTAATAAGATTTGATTTAGAGAAATCAAAGTCTTAAACATATTATTTCCAAAATTGATTATAACAATTTAGGAAATTATTTCCCAAAACAATTCCTTGAATAAAGTGTGAAATTAGAATTAGGAAATCCGGTTCCTAATTCAATTAATGAGACTTGATAAATTAAGTCACATACATACTTTATTAAGGAAATCGTTAGTACATGACATAATTATATGTCAAGAATGTGCTTAGAAAGAAAAGGATGAGACCCAAAACCCCTTACAAAATATTAAGGCCAACACCTTCCATTAATATGGTTAGAACCGGAGTTTTGTTTCTCGTTTGGGTTGATGGACACATCCATGCCCGGCTTGAACCTCAACATGTTCAAACCATGGAATTAGCTTATGATTAATATAGTTGGAGTCAGAGGTCAATCCTTAGTTTTGGTTGTTGGACACATCCATGCCTAACTAAACGGTTGAATGAGCTCCAACCATATTGAAACTATTTCTTGATTAATGGGTCAGCCTTAAGCTTGGAGCATCGATTTGTTGTGCCACAGCCAAGGTCGATGTAAAGAGAGGTGCAGTTGGGTGCTATGTATATTGTTGCATACTTGTTAATGAGTTAACAACCCAATGATTTATGCAAACATTCAGTTAGTTGATAGCATAAAGTGATAGTTACATATATGTGATTTGTAATTGGTATAATTACCTACCTTCATAGCTAAGAATAACTTGATGGCCACAGCCATGGTTTTTCTTATCTATGGTTGGATATCAACCTATTTGGAGATGTTCCTACGATCTCCCGAATTGATAAAAAGGGTTATTCAATTCGAAAAATAAATAGGATTTAATCAATGTATGTTGATGCATTCTTTATCATTCTTCTCACATAAGCTCAATTTGTATTTCTAGGATAATCACTTGATCATATCTTCTCTGAATTTGCGTTCCAATTTGGACACCAATAAGATAACTAAGACCAAAAAACTGAAAAGGCACCAAAAGGCACTTGCCATCACTGTGGCAAGGAGGGACACTGGCGAAGAAACTGCAAGGTTTATCTTGAGTCCTTGAAGAAGAAGGCATCCGATGCCCCATCCTCTTCAGGCATCATCGTTATTTAATGTCACTCTATTTCCTCGTACACCTGGGTACTTGATACTGGGTGTAGCTCACATATATGTAATGACATACAGGGGCTAAGGAATAGAAGAAGACTCGTCAAGGGAGAAGCGAATTTGCGAGTTGGAAATGGAGCAAAGATTGCTGCTATTGCCATCGGAACATATTTGCTAAAGCTCCCTACTGGACTTGTCTTAGAATTGGATAATTGTTATTTTGTTCCTTCGTTAATAAAGAACATTGTATCTATTTCATGCTTGAATGAAAAGGGTTACCATTTAACTTTTAGTAACAATTGTTGTTACATAACTTTAAATGGTGTTCTTTATGGGACTGGAACTTTATGCAATGGTATCTACACGTTAGATTTATCCGGTGACGTTTTCAATATCGAAGTTAGCAACAATCGTGCTCGAATAGATAATCAAATAGACTCCTATACGTGGCATTGTCGTCTTGGCCATGTAAGTAAGAAACACATGATCAAATTACACCGATGTGGAATTCTGGAATCATTTGAACCCGGTTCATTTGATACATGCGAATCATGCTTAAAAGGCAAGATGGCCAAATTACCCTTTTCCAGAAAAGGTAAACCAGTGGGAGAATTGCTTGGTCTAATACATACTGATGTATGTGGACCAATGCCAACTCTTGCACAAGGAGGCTATAGCAACTTCATTACCTTTATCGATGATCACTCACGATTCGGGTATGTGTTCTTGATGAAACACAAATCTGAAGCTTTTGAGAAATTCAAAGAGTTCAGAAATGAAGTAGAGAAACAGCTTGACAAAAGTATTAAGATACTTCGATCCGATCGGGGTGGTGAATACTTAAGTCAAGAGTTTCAAGATTATCTTAGGGACAATGGGATATTGTCTCAATGGACTCCGCCGTATACACCATAGCATAATGGTGTATCTGAGAGGCGTAACCGAACCTTGATGGACATGGTTAGATCTATGATGAATCATGCAACTCTTCCAAAATCCTTTTGGGGCTATGCGCTTAAGACAGCTATTTACTTGTTGAACAGAGTCCCGACCAAGGTAGTCTCTACTACACCATATGAGACGTGGAATAGTAAGAAACCTCACTTAACTCACCTTAAGATATGGGGTTGTCCTGCTTATGTGAAGCGGACTATATCAGACAAATTGGATGCTAAGTCTGATAAATGTCTATTTATTGGATACCCTAAGGAAACAAAGGGTTACCAATTCTATCATCCCTTGCAACAAAAGGTGTTTGTTTCAAGGCATGCTGTATTTCTGGAAAAAGAATTTCTTTTACAAGAAGACAGTGGGAGTAGTATTGAACTTGAAGAAGTTCAAGAAACTCCAATAGTCATTACAGAGACACCTAGTCTAGACCCACAACCAATAACTCATAATGATGAGCTATCAGTTGAACCTAAAACATCACCACTTATTCGTAGATCTGATAGGACACACAATATTCCAGAGAGATACGGATTTCTCGTAAGTGAATTGAACGACGAACCTATCAGTTATGATGATGTTCTGAAAAGTTCAGAAAAGGACAAATGACTTGAAGCCATGAAGTCGGAAATGGATTCCATGTACGAAAATCAAGTATGGGACTTGGTTAACCCACCTGAAGGGATTAAGCCCATAGGGTGCAAGTGGGTTTTCAAGAAGAAAACCGACATGGAAGGTAATGTTGTTACCTTTAAGGCTAGACTAGTGGCAAAAGCATATCGTCAGAAACAAGGAATTGATTATGACGAAACCTATTCGCCAGTAGCTATGCTTAAATCCATTCGGATGCTCCTGGCCATAGCAGATCATTATGATTATGAGATATGATAAATGAATGTGAAAACAGCTTTCCTTAATGGAAACCTGCTTGAGGATGTATACATGATACAACCTGAAGTTTTCACATCGGTTGACAAAACCAAAATATGTAAACTTCGGCGATCCATATATGGACTGAAGCAAGCATCAAGGAGCTGGAACATCCATTTTGATGAGACAATCAAAGAGTTTGATTTCTCACAAAATCCTGACGAACCTTGTGTGTACAAGAAGGTTAGTGGGAGTGCAGTCGTATTCCTAGTATTATATGTCGATGACATATTACTTATAGGAAACGATATATCAGTCTTACAGTCGGTTAACATTTGGTTGTCCAAAACTTTCTCCATGAAAGTCCTGGGAGAAGCAACCTATATCCTTAGGATTAGAATCTATAGAGATAGATCAAAACGGTTGCTTGGTCTTTTGCAGTCTACATATATAGACCGAGTGCTAAAAAGGTTTAGCATGTCGGAATCCAAGAAAGGTTACCTTCCCATCAGGCATGGAATCAACCTTTCAAAGTCTATGTGTCCGCGCACAGAAGACGAGAGGATTTGCATGAATAAGATTCCTTATGCATCCGCGATAGGATCTATCATGTATGCTATGTTATGTACTAGGCCCGATGTATCGTATGCTCTGAGCGTCACAAGCAGATACCAGTCTGATCCAGGAATGGATCATTGGGCGGCTGTCAAGACAATCCTTAAGTACTTAAGAAGAACTAAGGATGTGTTCCTAATATATGGAGAAGGAGATATGATAATACGTGGGTATACAGATGCCAGTTTCCAGACAGATAAGGATGACTCCAAATCTCAGTCCGGATACGTATTTATTTTGAATGGAGGCGCAATAAGTTGGAACAGTTCCAAACAAGACACCGTAGCGGATTCTACCACGGAAGCGGAATATATTGCAGCTTCGGAAGCAGCAAAGGAAGCAGTCTGGATCAAGAAGTTTGTCTCAGAACTTGGTGTGGTTCCAACCATTGATGAAGCAGTGCCGGTTTACTGCGACAACAATGGAGCTATTGCACAAGCAAAGGAACCAAGGTCTCATCAGCGATCCAAACATGTGCTTCGCCGCTATCATCTGATCAGAGAGATTATAAGTAGGAATGATATACAAATTGAGAAAATTCCCACTGAAAGGAATTTAGTGGATCCTTTTGTTGGATCGAGAGAACCGATAGAGGGGGGGTGAATATCGAAAAACATTCGGATTTGAGATAGAGAAGTTGCACAACGGAAGATTAAAACAAAACACGCAAACACAGAGATTTTTACTTGGTTCGGAGCCTAGGTCGACTCCTACTCCAAGGCCCACGGTCGTTGACCGTTTACTGCGGGCAATACTATAATCGCGCAATAACAGTTTACAGTATTGAATTACAAATTTAGCAAGTTAAACTTTTAAAACAAAAAGCTCTTCTTTTACCGACGTCCGATGTAGGTTGTCTTTTTTTCGGAGCAGCGGGACGTCGTCGGCTCGAGTTGGGAGGTTTTCGGAGCGAGGTGTGAGAGCAGAAAAGCGTAGAAGCGTTGAATCAAGTGTTGCCTTAAGCCTTGGGGTCGAGGGCCCTTTATATAGCCCTGGGCGCGCCCGGAACGTCGGGGGCGCCCCCCCCCACGTGTCAGTTGATCCGGTAGTTGCTCGGTCAGCTTCTGATCCCTTTACATTCGGGATCAGCTTTGACCGGGGCGCCCGGAGTGCTCGGGGCGCCCGTATTGACCGGGTCAAACTTTCATCTGTTGGCTTCGAGGGGAGCTGCTTCGGTAGTTGGTGCTGGGGGCGCCCGGGAGATGAGCTGTCGAAGCCTGCTCTTGTTTTATGTGTTTTGTGTTCACCTTGGGGGCGCCCGGGACACTCCGAGTGCCCTGGTCAGCTGTTGCCTCATTCCTTTGAGGCTCCTGCATCCAGGGTTAGTCCAAAACACCATAAAACAATAAAATATTAGTTTATACAGCCTTAGCTGTCTTGGTTCTGACTTTGGATCTCCAAAATGGAGCCCTAGGTTGAACCGACGCCTACTGTTCCCTCGACGGGGAACGCGTCCTCACCTACTCCTCTCGGGAGAATTTACTTGATGCCAACCGTTCCTCTGGTTGGACTTTTTCCTGGCGGTCCTTTGCCAGGTCTTGGATACCGAGCTGTCCTTCGTCCGGTGCCTAGCATTCCTTCGCTAGGGCTTCAGTCCCAAGCTGTCCTTCACCTGGTGCCTAGCAGTCCTTCGCTAGGGCTTCAGTCTCAAGCTGTCCTTCGCCTGGCGCCTAGCAGTCCTTCGCTAGGGCTTTTTGCCCTGGCATTCCTTCGCCAGTGCCTAGCAGTCCTTCGCTAGGGCTTCTTACCCTGCACACTAGAGTGACATGTTAGATAATAAGTAAGACTTAACTTTTGAACCCTGTTGCCATTATCAAAACACAGGTTTGACTTGGGTGCTTTCTGCACCAACACCTTTAACTAAGGCCTTGCCTCAAAGCAAGTTTGAGGGTCATGTTAGAGCCTACGGTATTAGATACCGTAGCGATTGGCATTAGGCCAAGTGGGAGTTTGTTAGTATTATGAGAGAAGTGTCCTAAGGCAATCGCCTTATGATTGTAATCATTTATTTTAATAAATGAATATTCACTATTTGAGTATACATGTTTGTGTATTTGATTGAGATCTTAAACTCATTTACTGAATGCCCGCAATACAATTCACAGCATGAGAGAATTTGTGATGAATTCACAACTAGTGATTATCTTTACATGTGCAATTGTGAAGTATTGAAATTGTCCCTAGTCGATGAATTGATAAATACGGACACTATCAATTCTGTTGAGACTAGCATGGGTTATTCTCTAATCAGCTGATTCTCACTGGCTGGTCTGGAGATAAACATGAATTCTAGTTAAGGGAACTAGTTCATTGGAGTGACTGGCTGTAAAACTTCATATGGTAATCTACATATAGATATGTCAATGAAGTTCTTACTGCAGCTTAAGTGCGATGTTCCTTTGACTTGCGGTGTTCAAGTCATCTTTGTTGGGTTTTTCGGGCCGCGAAAACCGCCTTTTCGCGTCGCAGAAACCCCGAGAACCCAAAGCCATGGATCTCGTGCGAAGAAAAATTCTGAAACAAAATTCACGTATTCATTTCATGCTCAAAAACTCGATCTACTCCTAGATCTAAAGAGGGATAAACCATTTTACCTTTGGTGCGTGCCCCGCTTAATCCCGCTCGCTCCTTTTGGATGTCGGATCTCTAGGACGTCAAGTGCCGTCCCTCTAGAAGTATCCACGCGAACAAAGTGGATGGAGGAAACCCTTTAGGTGTGCTAGCACCTTTCAAGGGTTCGGCCAAGAGGAGAAGAAGAAGAAGAGCACCAACACTTGGAGGAGGAAGAAGAGAAGACACACCATGAGAAAAAATAGAACCAAAACTTGGCAAGTTCTCTCATTATGGCCGGCCACATAATGGCCATTAATGGCCATTAAGTGGCCGGCCATAACCCCCTTTCAATTTGAATTCAAATTCAAATGGGGGGTTACAACCTTTGGAGATGATGTGGAGCATCATCATTGGTCAAATACCAAGCCAAGTCATCACTTGGTCAAGTCAAGGTGAGGTGGCCTTTTGGTCAAGTCAAACTTGACCATTAATCTTCCTTGATGAGGTGGCATCCGCACTTAATGCTCTTGATGATGTGGAGCATCATCAATGGTTGGCTCCATGCCAATTCATCACCATGATGTGGCATTAAGTCAAGTCTAACATGAGGTGGATTTGGGTCAAGTCAAACTTGCCTTTTATGGACTTTCCATATTTAGTCAAGTCAAACTTGAATCCATTTCTTCTCCCATGTCAAGTCTAACTTGAAGTGGAACCAAGTCAAGTCAAACTTGATTTGGATTTGGGTCAAGTCAAACTTGCCTTTTATGGACTTTCCATATTTAGCCAAGTCAAACTTGACTTCATTTTTTCTCCATCTATTTGTTCTTTGTGTGTGACCCTATAGGTTCTTGTAACGTTGGCAATGCTTCTAACCTCTTAGAAACATAAGCAATGAGCGGTATCTAGCAACACATCATTGCTACCCAAGTTACAAGAATGTTGAGATCCAACATCACCAATGTGACTACTAATTATGACTTTCATAATATGTGACAATGTCCTTCTATCGTCGATATCTAGATTGATCTTCTATGAAGCATAGACCGTGTCATCCTCCAATCAATCTATGTGTCTTGAACTCCAAGTAGACTCACTATAATCAAATAAGCTCAATATCTCATATTGCCTTATTTGGGCATGGCCATGCACTTAGTGATCTCACTCTATCAAGACTATGATATCTCTCCCGTCATATAGGAGGGATAGATCCCATCTACATCACTCACATCCCTCCGCATAATTTATTACATACCCAGTAATCGCCTTTATAGTCCACCCAGTTACGGGTGACGTTTGACGAAACCAAAGTACATAACTCCTTATGTAGGGAACTATGGTGACTTCAGGTCTAAGGACTAATAGTCATACTAATAGTCACATGAGAAAGTATATGACACTCATATAACGATCCATGATACTTTCTCATGGTGGGTCATTCAGTATACATTCTCCAATGCATACTCATGTGTCAACTTGATATCTCATATCCATGACTTGTGAGATCAAGTCATCGTGTTGACCTACATGCTAGTCTCTATGCATTAACATTGTCCCTGAATGTTAATACTTGACTAGGAATAATTAAGAGTAGTGTTCTCTATATCATCTCACTATCGATTCAACCAATCGATTGATATAGATATGAACCTACTACCAAGGACGTTATTACACTTAGTTATTTGGCACTAATACAAGTAAGTATAATAACCATAATCAAATGCCTTTATATATATATATAAAATATGATACAATGAGTCCATACAACAACCATCATGTGATTGGCTCTAGGGCTCTCACTAACAATCTTGGTCATGGAGACTTATACTTTGACATCTTAAGCAAGCATCTCTAAGGAGGTGTGGACCCAGGATGGTTGGGTATAAGCCGAAGTGCTCGAAGATGTTTGAACAACCTACAAAGGATTCACCACTCCTTGCGAGGAGATGTATACCCAAGGCCTATCGTCGGATTGTTACTCAAAGCCTCTGGCCAGAGCATCACATGTTCAGAGTATGAATCTCTCAGAAACATGAGAGTAATTACAATCCGTTGGACGAGAAAGACACTACTTGGGCTAGGTGTGACGTAGTCAGCCTAGTGGGGACTGACACACATAAACCGTGTCCTGAACCAAGTGGGTATAAGATGGTGAAGGGAATGGGGCACGACTCATTATAGCTGCTGAAGGGTTTCAGAATTATTTCTGAGGTCAACCGTTGATCTTTCGATTAATTGGGGGTCATGATGTACTACTAGGTGTCACTCATGATCGTTCTATAATTGGTTGATTATAGATGGTCAAAATAAATCGAAAGCCTATTTAGTCACACGCACTACGAGTAATCCGAGGGATTTAAAATGAGTTGAAAATTGGATTTTTCGATCAAGAGAGATAAGTCGAATCTGAATTTTTCATAGACGCATCGGAAGCATAAAATGGTTAAGTCTTTTGAAGACTTATTGGACGAATTAATTGAGTTTAATTCATATGGTCTTGGCTTGGGTTTGGCCGGCCAAAGAGGGTCCCCACCCTCTTAGTTTAGTCGGCCACATCAAAAGAGGAGAACGAAATTGTTTGGTTCAATTTATAAAATAAATCATGGATTGATTTACCATGATAAAGAAATTTATATAAAGAAATTTCTTTCCATAAGAAAAAAAAGGGGAGACATGGTTGCTTTTATCATAAATTAAATTATGATAAAAACTTGGCATGATGGAATAAATCATAGAAAAATTTATATGATAAATTTCTTATAAAAATTTATTCCATAAAAGGGAGACTTGGCGATTGAGAGGCTACTATATAAAGGAACCAAGGCAAGGCTTGGAAACCAATCTAAGAGATCAAGGAATAAGCCCTCTCTCTCTCCCTCTCTCTCTCTCCCTCCTCTAGTGTCGCCGGCCCTAGAGGCACTCCCTTTGTTGCCGTGAGCTTCATCCACCAAGCAGCTACCGTGAGAAGAAGAAGAAGCGGGCCCGACTCCTTCCTCCCCGGAATCTTGATTCCATTCTTCGTTTGGTGGTTAGTCTTCCCATCTCTCTCTCTTGGTATTCTTGTCATGCCTTTGGAGAATCTAATAGTTCTTGTCGGCACGAAACTCGTGACTTTGCGAAGTCATCCCGAAGAAAACTCGGCGTGAACGCGAATAGAGGCGGAGCTTCTAAGGGACGCTTACGGTTGGATCTCGTCCCTTCCTTCGAGTTACGCAAGGTAATAAGTAAATTAGTTTACTTTCTGCAAAATTTTAAATGTATGATCATGTCTACACAATATAAGGTTGCATGCTTAGATGTGTGGTTAAATAATTTGGGAAATTATTTATGCTAAATCTTCCGCTGCACGTAATTAATTTTAAAATTATGAACCCGCATCTATGTCAACATGCACCCGATCCCAACATGTTGTACTCCGTCAGCATTCCTTGGTATTTCCAGTTCGGACTGGATGATTATCCAATGTCCACCTGAGTTTTCAGGTGGACCTCCATTCTGCTCTTCCAGTAGGAGAAGTCCTCCCCACTGAAGAGCGGTGGTCTTGCGGTACTGAAACTTTCTTGCATGGCCATTAAGGAATTTATCTGAAAAAGAGAGAAAAGAAAGGAAAATTCTATCCCAAGACTTGGTCTTGGATTAGTAGTGCGGGATAAAGAAAAATAATTATCGAGGGGTGTTGCACCGGTCTCGATTAACGATAAAAATTCGAAAAAAGAAGAAAAGAAATAACTCGAAGAAAAATCCGAAAAATTCTCAAACTGGTGGTTGCACCAAATTTGAGCTTCCCCGCTCTGATACCACTTGTTGGATCGAGAGAATACGATAGAGGGGGTGAATATCGTAAATTGTTTCGGATTGAAAAAGAGAATACACAGCGGAAAAATTAAAACTAAACAACACACAAACACCATGATTTTACTTGGTTCGGAGTCGCGGTCGGCTCCTACTCTAAGGCCCACAGTCGTTGACCGTTTACTGCGGGCAATTCTATATGTGCGCAAAACAGTTTACAAACAGATATTACAATTATAGTACAGTAAACTTAAAAGGATAGCTCTTCATTACCGACGTCCGGTGTGGAATGTATCTCGGAGCAGAGGGACGTCGTCGGCGCTTGTATCTCGAGTTAGGAGGTTTCCGGAGCAAAGCGTTTGAGTAGAAGAGCGTATTGGTGTTGGAAGCAGTGATTGTTGAAGCCTTGGGGTCGAGGGGCTTTTTATAACCTCTTGGGGCGTCCTGAACGTTGGGGGCGCCCCCCAACGTGTCACCCAATCCGAGCAACTCTCGGTCAACCCTTATCCCACTCGAATAGGGCTGAAAGTTGACTGTGGGGGCGCCCGGGACGCTGGTGGTGCCCTGGTTGACTCTTTCAGCGGGCTTCTCGGCTGGATGATCTTTATCTGCTTCGTTGGCTCAAGCCCGGGGTGCCCTGGGCACTAGGGGCGCCCGGGACGCTGGGGGCGCCCCACCCAGTATGCTTACAAAGCATACTTTTGCAGAACTCATGTTTGGCTTTACTTAGGGCGCCCGAGTCATTCCGGGCGCCCAACCCAGCTGCTGCCTCACTCCTTTGAGGCTTTCTGAGCTACAGACACTCATTCCTTCGGTCCTGCATCCATGGTTAGTACCAAACAAGATAAAGCAACAATGTTAGTGATTCTTACAGCTGTAGCTGTCTTGGTTCTGACTTTGGGTCTCCAAAATGGAGTCCTAGGTCAAACCGACACCTACTGTTCCCTCGACGGGGAACGCGTCCTCACCTACTCCTCTCAGGAGAATTTACCTATTGCCAACCAGCTCCTCCGGTTGGACTTTTGCCCAGCAGTCCTTCGCTAGGTCCTCAGAACCAAGCAATCCTTCACCTGGTGCCCAGCAGTCCTTCGCCAGGACTTCGTGTCCTGGCATTCCTTCGCCAGGTGCCTAGCAGTCCTTCGGTAGGGCTTTGTATCCTGGCATTCCTTGGCCAGGTGCCTAGCAGTCCTTCGCTAGGGCTTTGTATCCTAGCATTCCTTTGCCAGGTCCCTAGCAGTCCTTCGCTAGGGCTTTGTATCCTGGCATTCCTTCGCCAGGTGCTTAGTAGTCCTTTGCTAGGGCTTTGTATCCTGGCATTCCTTCGCCAGATGCCTAGCAGTCCTTCGCTAGGGCTTTGTATCCTGCACACTTAATGAGCATGTTAGATAAACATTACCTCTTAACTTTTGAACCCTTTGCCATTATCAAGACACTGGTTCGACTTTGGTGCTATCTGGACCAACAGGAAGATCATGTTATCAGTCCCTTGCTTAGTATAAGTAGAGGCTCATAGCCGAGATGGAATTGGACAAACTATCGGAATGGTTGTAGTGTAATTTGGTGTGGTTGGTCTTGTCCATAGAATTACACTAGTGTACTTTGTGTGCATTGAGCATGATCAAAATCAGAGATCATCCAATTTGTACTAACTTTATAATTGGATTGGATCTCAAATTTTATTATGGGACATGATCCCTAAATCCCGATATAATAACGGGCACATATGATTAATTATTATTTCTTTGATTTACTAATGGGCGAGATCTATTCTGTTAGATCGATAGGTCTGGTAAGTTGGGAAATAATATTAATTATATAGCTTGTCGTTGATTATTGTCGGAATCTGTGTCCTGGTGAGTCGAGATGATAATGCCCCCTTGATGAGCTCAAAAGGTTCATCATGATAAACCCTGTAGGTGGATTTGATCCAACATGATGATAAGGTTAAGTGGTACTAATCAAGGATCCAGAAGTTAATTAATTTAATTTGTCAGTAATTTAAATTAATTAATGGGCATTCGATATCTTAAACACGGAGGGATGGACGACTCATAATAAGTGGAGCCCATATGAAAATATTGGGGTCGGTGAGGAAGTTCAATTAAGATTCTTTAGTTGAATGGATCTTAATTAATGGATTGGTTTTAGATCCATTAGCGGGCCAAAATCCAACTCCTCCTCTTGGTCCCTACCTTAGCCCTATAAATACCCCATGAGATTATGAAACGAAAGAGAATTAATCCAATTAATCCATCCAAGGCTCTCTCTTTTCCTCTCTTCCTTTTCTCTCTCCTAGGTCAACCGGCCGGCACCCCTTGAGGAAGAGAAGTGCTTCTCTTCTCTTCTCTCCATTTCTTCTCCACCTCTTGGCCAAAAGTTACAAGGATAAGGAGGAGTCTTCCTCCTCCTTTTGGTGACTCTCGGCAGTAGGAAGAAGGAGAAGAAGGTGGCCGGTTGTGGAGAGAAGTTTTCTTCCCTTGGTGAAGGTGGCGGCGCAAGGAAAGGGAGGGTAAGAGGTGTACGCGGCTTGGTTGGTGAAGAAGGAGTGCTTTCCTCTCCTTCTTCTTCTTCTTCTTCATCTTCCTTTCAAAAGCTTCCTTGTGGTCGGCGGGGCAAAGGTGGCTCACGGTGGTCGGCGGCGCAAGGACAAGGGAGAGGGTGATGTGCGTCGGTGATAACCCTAGAGGCTAGGGTTGTTTTGGCTTGAAGAAGGTGATTAATTGCACCCCTTGGCGATCTCGGTTCTCGGTAGTTCGTCGGCCACACAATGTCCGCGAGGTAAGGGGCATAAGGTAGAAGGCTACGAGGTAATAGGAAGGTATAATTCTCTTCCAAAGCTCCTATTCTTCCTTTGGTGCCTTATTGTTTTGCATTGTCATTTTATGTATATTAGTTAATTATTTTGATCTTGTATCATGGTAAATAATTATAATTAGACCCTGACCATAAACACAAGAACCGTCGATCCACTCATCGTCTTTTCCGCGGTCG
Organism: Boesenbergia rotunda; assembly: GCA_024364735.1. Lineage (NCBI taxonomy): Eukaryota > Viridiplantae > Streptophyta > Magnoliopsida > Zingiberales > Zingiberaceae > Boesenbergia > Boesenbergia rotunda. Next base: position 140,518 of record JAGFNQ010003285.1, read on the forward strand.
TTTGGTTAGGAGAATTACAAGGCACGATCTTTGTGATTGGCCAAGTTGTAATTCGTACCGAACGATACGATGACGAGATGGTCGTTGGGAGACGGGTCTCTATTCGGATTAATTTTTAATACGTAGGCATGGAGGGGTCTTGATCGACCCAAACTAGGTGTCACGAAAGTGGGTCTCAAATATAGATATTTGTAAAGCTGGAAACCCTTTTTGCAATCAAAGAATAAAATGTAGTAAAGGGACACATGTCGTATTTTTCCTAGGGCTAGTTGAGATAATTCGATTTGAGCTTGGGTTTATGTGTCGTCAAGTTGTTTTTGGGTTTCAAATAAGAAATGGGTTTGGTTTAGTAATGAGAAATGAAAACACAATGCAAAGAAAGTAAATGTAACTAAAGGAACTAACCAAGGTAATGGCAGCTAAGGAACTTAACCAATAAGAAACCTAATCATTAATTTCACTTAATCGCATCTGGAAGTACAATATGATATTAGGTGCAAGTCCAATGCAAAGCAAATGAATTTAAACAATGCTAAGCAATCTAAAACTAATCAATTCAAGGGAACATGCCGAAATCTAACTTGACACTAACCGCAAGCAATAAACTTGACACCAATATTGAAACTAAATGCAAATATATAAACTAAAACAAGGCAACTGCTGTAAGCAAATGACTTGAATGCAACATTCAAACATAGATGAATACAAAAACAAATGAATCTGAAACAAAATTTCAGATCAGCAACATATATGCAGTAATAATTCGAAGATAGAGGGTGAAAATGCAGGACTTAAACAATCAAATATATTGATGCAGTGACAATTTGAAGAATGAAGCTAACAATTGCAACTGAACTGAAGTCACTAATAGAGACTACTGAAATAATTGAAGAGACACTAAAGATTACTTGGCACGAATTCAGATAAGATGATCTACACTTGCTGAAATCCAATTGATACAAAAACTGAAACTAAAGGCAAGATGTTGATTTAAGTGCTGGCAAATGGTACCAGCTACAATAGAGATTCAGAAGAGAACTAATCTTGCTGGCTATAGAATTCAGACATCAAAAGAAACTGACGCGCAATGCTGAGAAAACAACTGATATCCAAACAGGTTGTGTTAGTGATATGAGAGAAGTGTCCTAAGGCAATCGCCTTATGGTTGTAAACATTTATTTTAATAAATGATAATTCACTATATGAGTATACATGTTTGTGTATTTGATTGGGATCTTAAACTCATCTACTGAATGTCCGCAATACAATTCACAGCATAAGAGAATTTGTGATGGGATCACAACTAGTGATTATCTCTACATGTGCAATTGTGAAGTATTGAAAATATCCCTAGTCGATGAATTGATAAAAACGGACACTATCAATTCTGTTGAGACTAGCATGGGTTATTCTCTAATCAGCTGATTCTCACTGGCTGGTGACATTGGGATGTCCGGAGATAAACATGGATGCTAGTTAAGGGAACTAGTTCATTGGAGTGACTAGCTGTAAAACTTCATATGGTAATCTACATATAGATATGTCAATGAAGTTCTTACCGCAGCTTAAGTGCGATGTTCCTTTAACTTGCGGTGTTCAAGTCATCTTGGTCATGGAGACTTATACATTAACATCTTAAGAAACCATCTCCAAGGAGGTGTGGACCCAGGATGGTTGGGTATAAGCCGAAGTGCCCGAAGATGTTTGAACAGCCTACAAAGGATTCACCACTCCTTGCGAGGAGATGTATACCCAGGCCTATTGTCGGATTATTACTTAAAGCCTCTGGGCAAAGCATATCATGTTTAGAGTATGAGTCTCTTAAATACATGAGAGTAATTAGAAATCCAAAGGACGAGAAAGACACTACTTGGGCTAGGTGTGACGTAGTCAGCCTAGTGGGGACTGACACACACAGACCATGTCCTGAACCAAGTGGGTATAAGATGGTGAAGGGAATGGGGCACGATTCATTAGAGCTGCTGAAGGGTTTCAGAATTATTTCTGAGGTCAACCGTTGATCTTTCGATTATTTGGGGGTCATGATGTACTACTAGGTGTCACTCATGATCGTTCTATAATTGGTTAATTATAGACGGCCAACATAAATCGAAAGCCTATTTAGTCACACGCACTATGAGTAATCCAAGGGATTTAAAACGAGTTGAAAATTGGATTTTTCAATCAAGATAAATAAGTCGAATCTGAATTTATCAGAGGTGCACGGGAAGCTTAAAAATGGCTAAGTCTTTTGAAGGCTTATTGGGCGAATTAAATGAGTTTAATTCGCGAGGGTTTGGCTTGATGTGGCCGGCCAAAGAGGGTATCCACCCTCTTTGGTTTGGCCGGCCACTACAAGGAGAGAAAACCAATTTATTTGGTTTATTTTATAAAATAAATCAAGCACGATTTGTTTTATAAAATTATGGATAAATAAATCTATATAAAGAAATTTATATAAAGAGATTTATATAAAGAAATTTATATAAATAAATTTATAGAAATTTATTCTTTTTATGGAAATTAAAATGAACCATGGATCGGTTTATTTTAATTTTATAAAATCAATTATGAATTGATTTTTCCATGATAAGAAAAATTTATACATTTCTTGTAAATTTTATTCCATAATAAAAGGAGATATGTATTTGTTTTATTATAAAGTTAGTTATAATAAAACTTGGCATAAACGGAATAATTCATAAGAAAATTTATAGGATAAATTTCTTATGAAAAATTTCGTTAAAGGGGAGACTTGGCAAGGGAGAGGCTACTATATAAAGGAACCAAGGCTAGGCTTGAATTCCTCAATAGAGTTATCAAGAGATTAATTCTCTCCCTCTCCTTCTCTCCTCCTCCTAGGGCCGGCGCCCCCCTCCTCACCCTAGGGCCGGCGCACATCCATCCTAGGGCTGGCGCACCCTCACACTTCCTAGGGTTGCCGTGGGTTGTCACCACCAAGAAGGAGCCAAAGAAGAAGAAGAAGAAGCGGGTCGCAACTCCTTCCTTCCCGGAATTTAGATTCCATTTCTTGGTGGTTAGTTTCCATCTTTTTCTCTTGTTATTCTAGTTGTGCTTTTGGAGAATCTAGTAGTTCTCGTCGGCACAAAACTCGTGGTTTTGCAAAGTCATCCCGAAGAGAACTCGGCGTGGACGCGAATAGAGGCGGAGCTTCCAAGGGACGCTACGGTTGGATCTCGTCCCTTACTTCAAGTTACGCGAGGTAACGAGTAAATTAGTTTACTTTCTGCAAATTCTAATTTATGATCATGTCCACACATCATAAGGTCGCATGCTAGATACGTGGTTAAAAATAATTTAAGAAATTATTTATGCTAATTCTTCCGCTGCACGTAAATATTTTAAAATTTATGAACCCGTATCCTTGTCAACATGCACCCGGTCCCAACAGTGGTATCAGAGCCGGTTAGTGTTCGACATAATCATATAATTGTTTTGCAGAAAACATTGTCATAATCTCAATTTTGGAAAAATTTCAATTATGGAAAATTTCCAATTATTATAAATTTTAGATTTAGGAATTCAAAGTTTGGAAATCCTCATGAAATTTCGCAAACGTTTGAAATATCCTAGTTTCTGAAATTTTATGATAATTGTGAAAACTTCCCATCTTTGGAAACTTTCCAATTTTGGAAATTTTCTATTTTAGAAATTTTTCAATTTTGGAAATATGTAAGTTTTCTTTGTACCAGAAACTTACAATTATTCTGAAAACCTATTATGAAATCTCGCAAGTTTGGGCACTTTCTTTCAAGAAAGTCTAGACAAATTTATGGATAATTAATTGACAATTAAATTTGAATTGGGTTTTAAATTGACAACAAAATTCTTTATTTTGGATTGAGCCTCGGGGAGCCGTCCAATTTAAAGTTAGTTGTTGTAATTTAATTTCCCAATTTTAAATGAAAATGTCATGTTTAATTTGGTTACGCTTCCGAAGCGGACCAAATTGGATTTACGACAAATTACTTTTCTTTGGGTATCTGAGCCTCGGGGAGCCACCCTTAGAAAACGATTTGTTGTAATTAATTAAATCGATGAATAAAATATGATTTAAGAGGTGATGCTCTTACATATTGTTGCTCCAAAATTAATTAGGAAAATGGTTTCCTGTAGAGTTTTCTTAAATGAGATTTTCATGAAAATAATATGTGGTTGAATTAAGGGAATTGTCTCTTAATTTAATAAGATTTGATTTAGAGAAATCAAAGTCTTAAACATATTATTTCTGAAATTGATTATGACAATTTAGGAAATTGTTTCCCAAAACAATTCCTTGAATAAAGTATGAAATTAGAATTAGGAAATCCGGTTCCTAATTCAATTAATGAGACTTGATAAATTAAGTCACATACATACTTTATTAAGGAAATCGTTAGTCATAACATAATTATATGTCATGAATGTGCTTAGAAAAGAAAGGATGAGACCTAAAACCCTTACAAAATATTAAGGCTAACACCTTCGATTAATATGGTTAGAATCGGAGTTTTGTTTCTCGTTTGGGTTGATGGACACATCCATGCCCGGCTTGAACCTCAACATGTTCAAACCATGGAATTAGTTTATGAATAATATAGTTGGAGTCAGAGGTCAATCCTTAGTTTTGGTTGTTGGACACATCCAAGCCTGACTAAACGGTTGAATGAGCTCCAACCATATTAAAACTATTTCTTGATTAATGGGTCAGCCTTAAGCTTGGAGCATCGATTTGTTGTGCCACAGCCAAGGTCGATGTAAAGAGAGGTGCAGTTGGGTGCTATGTATAATGTTGCATACTTGTTAATGAGTTAACAACCCAATGATTTATGCAAACATTCAATTAGTTGATAGCATAAAGTGATAGTTACATGTATGTGATATGTAATCGGTATAATTACCTACCTTCATAGCTAAGAATAACTTGATGGCCACAGCCATGGTTGTTCTTATCTATGGTTGGATATCAACCTATTTGGAGATGTTCCTACGATCTCCCGAATTGATAAAAAGGGTTATTCAATTTGAAAAATAAATAGGATTTTATTAATATATGTTGATACATTCTTTAATCATTCTTCTCACATAAGCTCAATTTGTATTTCTAGGATAATCACTCGATCATGTCTTCTCTGAATTTGCGTTCCATTTTGGACACTAATAAACTAACTGGGCCAAACTTCATGGACTGGCTTCGAAACCTGAGGATAGTCCTCAAGGCAGAGAAGTTTGCTTATGTCCTTGAAGATCAACTTCCCAACCATCCTCCTGAAAATGCAACTCTAGACCAGTTTCCTGAGTTGCTCAACCTGCTGAAGACTGTAGAGCCTTCTGTAAAGCAGGATCAAAAGATGGTACTGTTAGTTGGTTCCTCGAAGAAAGGTTCTAAGAGGAAGGCCAAAGAACAGAATAAGGGAAAGAAGAAAAGGGCCAAAAAGACTGAAAATACCCTAAAAGGCACTTGCCATCACTGTGGCAAGAAGGGTCACGGGCGAAGAAACTGCAAGGTTTATCTTGAGTCTTTGAAAGAGAAGGCATCCGATGCCCCATCCTCTTCAAGTATCTTCGTTATTGAATGTCACTCTATTTCCTCAAACACCTGGGTACTTGATACTGGGTTTAACTCACATATATGTAATGACATACAGGGGCTAAGGAATAGAAGAAGACTCGTCAAGGGAGAAGCGAATTTGCGAGTTGGAAACGGAGCAAAGATTGCTGCTGTTGCCATCGGAACATATTTGCTAAAGCTCCCTACAGGACGTGTCTTAGAATTGGATAATTGTTATTTTGTTCCTTCGTTAATAAAGAACATTGTATCTATTTCATGTTTGAATGAAAAGGGTTATCATTTAACTTTTAGTAACAATTGTTGTTACATAACTTTAAATGGCGTTCTTTATGGGAATGGAACTTTGTGCAATGGTATCTACACGTTAGATTTATCCAATGACGTTTTCAATATCGAAGTTAGCAACAAACGTGCTCGAATAGATAATCGAATAGACTCCTACACTTGGCATTGCCGTCTTGGCCATGTAAGTAAGAAACGCATGACCGAATTACACCGATGTGGAATTCTGGAATCATTTGAACCCGGTTCATTTGATACATGCGAATCATGCTAAAAAGGCAAGATGACCAAATTACCTTTCTCTGGAAAAGGTAATCCAGTGGGAGAATTGCTTGGTCTAATACATATTGATGTATGTGGACCAATGTCAACTCTTGCACAAGGAGGCTATAGCTACTTCATCACCTTTATCGATGATCACTCACGATTTGGGTATGTGTTCTTGATGAAACACAAATCTGAAGCTTTTGAGAAATTCAAAGAGTTCAGAAATGAAGTAGAGAAACAGCTTGGCAAAAGTATTAAGATACTTCGATCCGATCGAGGTGGTGAATACTTAAGTCAAGAGTTTCAAGATTATCTTAGGGACCCAATGGACTCCGCCATATACACCACAGCATAATGGTGTATCTGAGAGGCGCAACCGAACCTTAATGGACATGGTTAGGTCTATGATGAATCATGCAACTCTTCCAAAATCCTTTTGGGGCTATGCACTTAAGACAGCTGTTTACTTGCTAAACAGAGTCCCGACCAAGGTAGTCTCTACTACTCCATATGAGACATGGAATAGTAAGAAACCTCACTTAACTCACCTTAAGATATGGGGTTGTCCTGCTTATGTGAAGCGGACTATATCAGACAAATTGGATGCTAAGTCTGATAAATGTCTATTTATTGGATACCCTAAGGAAACGAAGGGTTACCAATTCTATCATCCCTTGGAACAAAAGGTGTTTGTTTCAAGGCATGCTGTATTTCTGGAAAAAGAATTTCTTTTACAAGAAAACAGTGGGAGTGGCATTGATCTTGATGAAGTTCAAGAAACTCCAATAGACATTACAGAGACACCTAGTCTAGACCCACAACCAATAACTCATAATGATGAGCTATCAGTTGAACCTAAAACAATACCACCTCTTCGAAGGTCTGATAGGACACACAATATTCCAGAGAGATACGGATTTCTCATAAGTGAATCGAACGACGTGTTACTCATAAGCGATGACGAACCTATCAGTTATGAAGATGTTCTGAAAAGTTCAGAAAGGGACAAATGGCTTGAAGCCATGAAGTCGGAAATGGATTCCATGTACGAAAATCAAGTATGGGACTTGGTTAACCCACTTGAAGGGATTAAACCCATAGGGTGCAAGTGGGTTTTCAAGAAGAAAACCGACATGGAAGGTAATGTTGTTACCTTTAAGGCTAGATTAGTGGCAAAAGGATATCGTCAGAAACAAGGAATTGATTATGACGAAACCTATTCGCTAGTAGCTATGCATAAATCCATTCGGATGCTCTAGCCATAGTAGCTCATTATGATTATGAGATATGGCAAATGGATGTGAAAACAGCTTTCCTTAATGGAAACCTACTTGAGGATGTATACATGATACAACCTGAAGGTTTCACATCGGTTGATAAAACCAAAGTATGCAAGCTTCGACGATCCATATATGGACTGAAGCAAGCATCCAGGAGCTGGAACATCCGTTTTGATGAGACAATCAAAGAGTTTGATTTCTCACAAAATCCTGATGAACCTTGTGTGTACAAGAAGGTTAGTGGGAGTGCAGTCGTATTCCTAGTATTATATGTCGATGACATATTACTTATAGGAAACGATATATCAATTTTACAGACAGTTAAAATTTGGTTGTCCAAAACTTTCTCCATGAAAGACCTGGGAGAAGCAACCTATATCCTTGGGATTAGAATCTATAGAGATAGATCAAAACGGTTGCTTGGTCTTTCGCAGTCTATGTATATAGACCGAGTGCTAAAAAGGTTTAGCATGTCGGAATCCAAGAAAGGTTACCTTCCCATCAGGCATGGGATCAACCTTTCAAAGTCTATGTGTCCGCGCACAGAAGACGAGAGGATTTGCATGAATAAGATTCCTTATGCATCGCGATAGATCTATCATGTATGCTATGTTATGTACAAGGCCCGATGTATCGTATGCTTTGAGCATCACAAGCAGATACCAGTCGGATCCAGGAATGGATCATTGGGCGGTTGTCAAGACAATCCTTAAGTACTTAAGAAGAACTAAGGATGTGTTCCTAATATATGGAAAGGAGATATGATAATACGTGGGTATACAGATGCCAGTTTCCAGACAGATAAGGATGACTCAAATCTCAATCTGGATACGTATTTACTTTGAATGGAGGCGCAATAAGTTGGAAGAGTTCCAAACAGACACCGTAGCGGATTCTACCACGGAAGCGGAATATATCGCAGCTTCGGAAGCAGCAAAGGAAGCAGTCTGGATCAAGAAGTTTGTCTCCGAACTTGGTGTGGTTCCAACCATTGATGAAGCAGTGCCGGTTTACTGCGACAACAATGGAGCTATTGCACAAGCAAAGGAACCAAGGTCTCATCAGCGATCCAAACACGTGCTTCGCCGCTATCATCTGATCAGAGAGATTATAAGTAGGAATGATATACAAATTGAGAAAATTCCCACTGAAAGGAATTTAGCGGATA